>CAAKHF010005844.1:229908-286242 GCA_901007745.1 Hippocampus kuda
GGGGGGGGATCACGCGCACATCCGCGACACGGGGCTCGTAACGTCCGATGGCCCGCGCGACCCCCTCGGCAAAGGCCTTGGCCTGCTCGGTGTAGCCCTCCGAGAGGAAGTCGAACTCCGGCATCCCGTAGTCCGGACAGGCGGCGGCCCCCCCCTGGCGCGAGCGCAGCACGCGCCGCATGTTGTCCATGACGGACTCCTCCAACGCCTGCAGGCTCCCCCCGGTCGAGAGGTCCCGCCGGGCACCGCTACGGGTCGCGATGCGCTTGAGGAGTGCGTCGTACTCGGACATGGAGCACCGGCTGCGAGGTTCGATCGTCCAAGGAAGTACGGGGAGGAGCCCTGCGGCCCCTCCCCACAAGCGCCCGAATGGCAAGGGCGGTTCAGGTGGTGAGCCAGCTGTCGGTGGCCATGGTCCCGGCCCCCTTGTGCTCCCACTCGATCTCTTCGTAGGTCAGGTGCAGGTGCTCGCGGATCTCCTCGGACTGGATCCCGGTCGCCCCGCTGGTGTCCATCAACTCCGATTGCATCTCGACGACGATCGCGTTCGTGAGGGTAACGCTGTACTGGTTCACGTTCTCGCCGGCCGGGTTGATCTGATAGAAGTCGAAGCGGACTTCCGTCAGGCGCTCACCGGTGGTCAGCGATTGCCACAGCTGGGGCGAGGAGCGATCGACGTGCTTGCTGAAGACGATGGGGTGGTGGGTGCGCGTCCCGGTCGGCTGACCGGTGTCGGCATGACGAGGAATCGTCGTGCTGTTGCTGAAGGAGTAGCCGCGAATCGTGTCCTCACGGCCAGCCTGCTCGACGTCACCCTTGATTTGGCCTTGGGTCTCCCCGTTAATGGTGATGTAAAAGGCGCTTGCCATAGCGTGTATCTTCTCTCTTGATTTCGCCGATCAGCGAAAGTTTCGGTTTCGAGTCCGTTCTGGTTGGAGCGCCGCCGGCTTGGATGGCCTTGCCCCGACGGGGGCAGGCGGCGAGTGCAAAGAGGTGCGAGCCTCGCGCGGCCCGAGCCGCATCATCCACTCGCTGTCCGCTTACTTCTTTGAGGGGGGATCCCCGGTTTTCCCCACGTCCTTCCCCGGGAATCATGGGCGGCCCGGCCGGGGAACGACGGGGCCACGAAGAACGGAGTCGCGCACACACCTGCGCGACTCCGCATCGTTCAACGACGGTCCACGGCGGCGCTCAGTCGGTGTCGAGCCGGCCGACGAGGGACAGCTCGAAGAAGGCCCCCATGTACTTCATGTGCGGCATGACCTTGAGGTCCACCTTGTACCAGCCCGGATCCCCTTCGACGTCGTTCACGGTCACGCTGGCCCGCCGCAGGGGCCGTTTGGCGCGGGTCATGTCATCGACCACGTCCATGTCCGCGACGTATTGGCGGACCCAGGTGTCGAGCTCGCCCTCGAGCTGCGCCCGGCTCATCCCGCGCCCGATGCTCTCGCGCTGGATGACCTTGATGTAGTGGGCGAGGCGATTGACGACGAACAGGTACGGCAACTGGGTGCCGAGCTTGTAGTTCGTCTCGGCTTCCTTGCCTTCCTTGCTCTGGCCGTACTTCTTCGGCAACTGCGGCGAGTTGGCCGAGAAGAACGCGGCGTTGTCCGAGCCCTTGCGCCAGGTCAGGGCGATGAAACCCTCCTCGGCCAGCTCGACCTCCCGCCGCTCGGAGATGGCGACCTCGGTCGGGATCTTGGACTGGAGCTGCCCCATGGACTCGAAGGTGTGCACCGGCAGGTCCTCGACCGCGCCCCCCGCCTGGGGGCCGATGATGTTCGGGCACCAGCGGTACTTCGCGAAGGAGTCCGACAGCCGAGTGGCGAAGGCGAAGGCGGCGTTGCCCCACAGGTAGTGCTCGTGGGTCTCCGAGACGTCTTCCTCGTAGTTGAAGCCCTTCACCGGGTTGTCCTCCTGGCTGTACGGGCTGCGCAGCAGGAAGCGCGGGCAGGTCAGGCCGACCGAGCGGGAGTCTTCCGACTCGCGGAAGGAGTTCCACTTCGTGTGTTTGGGCGTCTTGAGGTTGTCCGCCAGGTCGTTGAGGTTCGGCAGGCCCTCGAAGCTCTCCAGGTCGAAGAACTCCGCCCCGGCGGCGGAGATGAACGGCGCGTGGGCCATCGTCGCGACCGCCCCGACGTTCTGCAGGAGCTTGATATCGCGCCCCCCCGGCCCGAAGTGGTAGTTCCCGATCATCGCGCCGTAGGGCTCGCCCCCGAACTGGCCGTACTCGGCCGAGTAGACCTGCTTGTAGAGTCCCGAGCTGACCATCTCCGGGGAGTCCTCGAAGTCCTCGAGGAGCGCCTCCTTGGAGACGTTCATCACCTCGAGCTTGATGTTCTCCCGGAAGTCCGTCTGGTCCACGAGGAGTTTGAGCCCGCGCCAGGCGGACTCGAGCTTCTGGAAGGGCTCACTGTGCAAGATCTGGTCGACCTGCAGGGACAGCCGGCGGTCGTACTCCGCGAGCATCTGATCGACGGCCCGCTTGTCGACCTTCGCCCCCTGACGATCGGCTTGGAGCATCTCCTCCAGGAAGAACCCCACCGCATCGCGCATCTTGCCGTAGCTCTCGTCGCTCGGCTTGACGGTGAGTTGGGTGATCTGGTCGATCAGGCTCTGGGTCTCGGGCGAAGCCGCCAGGGGGCTTTCGGGAGTGGTCTGCGTTTCAACCATGGGAGCACTCGTGCGCAAAGGAAGAAGGAGCGCGAAAGGGGGGTTTGATAGGTGTGAGGAACCGCTTCCTCAGGATGCGTCGGGCTCGCCTTGGCCCCCGGGGTCACCGTCGCCACCGGATTCAGCGCTTCCGTCGGCCTGCGTCGCGGGCGCCCCGGGCTGGGAATCGTCGGGGGCGCCCTGCTCGGATTGGACGACGCGCACCAGCTTCTCGACCAGCGACTCGTCATCCAGCACGCGCGTCAGCTCGGCGCGGAAGTTGCGCATGTTGCCGAGGGGGCCTTTCAGGGCCTCCAGCGCATTGCGGACATCCATCAAGCGCCGCAGCTCCGGGACCTGCTGAGCGACCCGGTCGGGGCTGAAGTCCTTCATGGACTCGAACTTCAACTCGACGTTCATCTCGGCCCCTTCGGTACCCGACAGCACGTCCGGAACGCTGGCCTCGAGGGAGACTTCCTGTTCCCGCAGGACAGCGTCGAAGTTCCCCTTGTTGACGTTGATCTTGGAGCGCTCTTCCACCGGGCGGTCGTCTCCCCGCAGCGTGAAGTCCCCCATCACCAGCATGCGGAACGGGAGCTCGATCTCCTCCTTGGCATCCCCCGTCGCCGGCTTGTACTTGATATTGACGCGTTCTTTGGGTGCGACGGATTGTTGACGGCCCATGGCAGTTTGAAAGGAATGAAGTGTGAAACCGAGCGCCCCGAGCAGGACGCTGCCTTCCTAAGGGGTGAGCGGGGCGCTTCACCCACGGTGTTTTGTGCCTAGTTCTCGGTTTTCTCGAGCTCGAAGGCCGCCAAGGGGTCCAGGCGGCTGAGCTCCGCCAGGGCCTCGGCCGCGCGGGCCGTCCGAGCCGCGTCAGAGCCGGCCCCCGATCCTCCGCGCACGGCCCGAACAAAGAGCGAAAGCACCTGTACGGCCAGATCCGGCGCCCAGTCCCCCAGGGCCCTCTCCGCCAGCTCGCCCCGCAGCTCCTCCAGGTGCGGGAGAGCCAAACGGGGTTCGCCGTGGGAAATGCACGTGTGGGCCAGGCCCAGGCGTAGGAGGAAACGCGCGCGGGGTGCGGCCTGCGACAACAATCCGTCCTGGTAGGCACGCAGGGACCCGCGCAGGTCATCCTTGGCCGCCAGGGCGTTCGCAGCCCGGATGACCGCCTGGACGGGGTCCTCCTCTCCGTCCTCCGGTCCCGACTCGAACACGAGGGCCGGCTCTGCCGCGGCGCTGCCGGACAAGCCCTCGATCCACCCCCGGGTCTTCTCGTCCGCGAAGGGAAGGCCGTTCGCGAAGCGCAACTCGGGCAGCCGGGGGATGCGGACGAGCAGGGCCGTGGTCTCCCCCACGACCGCCTCCCGGGCCGCAGCGAAGCCGTCCCCCAAGGCCCCGAGTTGATGGACGAGGACACGCTGCAGGTCCAACCAGAACGGGCGGACGGCGAAGGCCTGTTCGGCCTTGACCAACAGCTCGGCCGAGGCCGCCCCCATCAGCTCCGCCAACTGCGCGTCCGCCGCTGGACGATCGAGCATCGGGAGCTGGGTGCGCCCGTCCGCGGCGACCTCGAAGGTCAGTCGCTCCGGCCACTTCGACCACCGACGGACCCGATAACCTGCCGGATCCGCCGGGTCCGCCCCCTGGAGGAAACCGGCCGCCTTGTCGAGCAGGGCGCGCAGCTTGGGCAGGGCGCTCTTCGCCTCCTCCGCGTTCGTGATCGCGATCCCATCCGACGCGAGCCGGTCCGCAGCCTTCGCCCCGGGGGGCGGCTGCGCCCCGCGCTCCTTGGCCACCCGTGCCTGGGCCATGCGCTCCGCCAACTCCTGGGCCCACTTGCGGAGCTCGCCCAACTGTTCCTGGACAGACTCCGGCTCTCCGGACAGGGCTTCCCGGAATTGCTCGTGGGCGCTGCGCGCCAGGGCCTCGGCGGCCTCGAGCGCGCGGACGTCCCCGGGATGGGGCTTCAGGGCCGCGGCGGCCCCCTTCAGGCGCGCCCCCATGAAGCGGAACGCTCCGGCACGACCCCGGGGCCGGCGGGGCCACACGCGGTTCCCAGCCGTGCGCGCCAGGGCCTCGAGCACTGCGGCCGCGGCGGCGTGCCCCTCGCTCCCACGGTTCTTGACGAGCGCCACCGCCAGATACCCCGCGATCCGCAGGTCCTTCGAGTCCTTCCCCAGGATCCCGGTGGCCAGGGACTCGACCCGCGGCCAGTCCACCGGCCGGCTCTGGAGCTCCTGGGCCACGCGGATCTCCGCCTGGAGGGCCAGGTAGTCCTCCTCCTCGAAGAGCTCGGTCCCGAGGGGCTCTCGGTCCGAGATGGGTCGTGAACCGATCCCGGCGTACTTCTTGAGGAGCTCCTGCACCTAGCAACCCAAGCTGAAGGTCGCCAGGTCGGCGAGGGTCGCGGACTCGTGGACCAGCTCGCGCTTCACGCGCGCGAGGAACTCGGTGCGCGTCTCCCGCAGGGAGCTGCGCACATTGCCCGCCAGGGCCGGGAAGAAGGGGCCCTGGGGGGGTGCGCCGAGCATGACGTAGTCCGAAGGCAGCGGCGGGCGGATCAGGACCCACATGCTGCAGGCCCCCTCGGCCCGGGACGGGATCGCGATCGAGACCGGCGCCTTCCGGCCGGACAGGAAGCCGCCCGCCTCCAGGCACCCGAGCCACGCCACCGCTTGACTGAGCAGGTCGACACGACCGTCCAGGGCCAACCGCAAGCCCGGGAGACGTGGGCCCCGGATCGCGCCGGCCGCCAGAACCCCCACGGCCTCGGCCAAATCGAACAGGACCTGGCCGAGCCCGGCGAGGGTCGGTTGGCCGGGGGCGAGCAGCTGCGCGTAGTCCGCGAGCCGGACCGCGCCGAGGTCCGGACGAGCCCCCGGGTCCGCGACGGGCTCCAGCTGGATCGTCTTGAACGCGGCACGGAACCCGTCGATGTCCTCGACCTGGGCCAGCTCCGCGTCGGTCTGGTTCAGCGCCTGCCACAGCCCGGCGACGCGCCCCACCTGATCGTCCGGATCCCCGCCGAATTCCCGCCGGGGCAGGCCCGTGAAGCAGCTGAACGGGAAGCTCCGCAGGCCGCCGTTGTCGGCGCTGTCGCGCAGCACGGCCACGATGGCCTCCTTCATCCCCTCGGGGTAGAACAGCAGGTTCCAACGCCAGGCGAGGGACGGGCTCCCGCCGCCCCCCAGGCGCGCCGCGTGGTCGAAACCCTTGTTGATCCACTGGTAGTAGGCCCCCAGGCCCCCCCCTCCGCAACGCAGGCGCACGTACTCCTTGGATTGCGGCACCTTTCCGTAGGCGCAAAGCGGCAGAGGGGGCAGCGGCATCGCGGAAGAGGGTGCTACGGGGCGGGGGATCGAGGACAGGAGCTGCATGCGGTCCGGGGACTACCAGTCGTGCATCTCGATGACGGACCGGATCGGCGGGTGCTCGAAGTCGAACACCAGGGTCACCAGGTACGGATCTCCGTCCTCGTCGAAGACCTCGAGGGGCACGTGGACGATGCCGTCCTCCGCCCACGACCGAGTCGTGGAGCCGGTTCCCAGGATCAGCTTCAACGGCGCGAGGGCGCCGTACAGCTCTACCACCGGTAGCAGGCTCCGCTGTCCGGCGGCATCGCCCGGGAAGATCGGTTGGAACGACCAAGCCGGGTCTCGACGGTTGTCATGAACTCCCAGAGTCACCGTGACCTTGAAATAACCGACCTCGGGGGACCACCTCATCTTGGCGGGAGACTCAAGCCCGATCCTGTAGCCGATATGCTCCTCACCAGGATCGCCACTGTACTCCCCGACTTGGGTCTGGACCCTGACGCGATTGATGCCGGTGGAGGTCGTGGTCACGCTCATCTCGAACGGGACCCCATCGTCGCGGGCCTCGGGCCCGGTCGGGTACAGGAAGGTCTGGAAGTCCTCGACCCGCATCAGGGATCGGAACACCGCCGGCCTGAAATCGAAGTGGCGCCGATAGAACCGGGCGACGAGCTCCTCGTCCGGCTCCTTACCAAAGTCCGCCCTCAGCCCCAGGTCCCGCCAACCGTCCGTCCCCAGCTTGTTCAGGCTCTCTGCGTCCGCCAAATCAACCTTCTCGAAGACACCGAGGCGCCGGTACTTCTCCTTGAAGCCGTCGAATCGGCGCCCCTCCCCGAGCATCATGCGGAGGTCGTCGACGCTCGCGTCTCCTTCGAGGCCTGCCGATGACGCGCTCTGGAACGGAAATCCGAGGCCCTTGAGGGTCTGCGCCAGGTCCTCGTAGTCGGAGCGGAAGGCCTCCTCGACCGCCTGGCCGACGACCTTGTGCATCGCCTCCGCGATCCTCCAGGCGGCCCATTCCGCCGGCAACAGGCTCAGCTCGGCATCCGGGCCGGAGGGAATCTCGTCGAACCCGGCGGCGGAACGGGTTGCGGTCAGGGACCGGGCCAACCCCAGGATCTTCTCCGGGTGCTCGGCGAACTCGATCTCCCAGCGACGTTGACCGGCCTCGAAGCTCAGGTCGGAGTCCCACAGCAGGTTCGCGAGGTCCTGCAACTGCTTCCGCCAGGCACTGCTCCCCTGGCTACCATCCGCGGGGTCGTGCGTCTGGGCGAATCGCCTGGCGGCCGTGATCGCTGGCTCGAAGCGCGACAGCGCCTGCTGGGACGCGACCAGGTGGTGCTTCTCGAGTTTGGACAGGAGCTCCGCACTCGGCACGGCCTGCTCCCGGAAGAGGCGCGAATACCGATGAAAGCGATCGAACCAGTGGGATTCGCTACCGGCCACGAGCAGATCTCGGGCCGCGTCTTTCAAGTCGTTCCACCCGATCGCCTGCTCCAGGCTCTGTACGGCGGCACGCAATCCGGTCTGTTGCCCGTCCGGTGAGCTCCAGTACTCGAAGCGCTCTGCCAGGTACGTCGCCAGGGCCCCGTCCAGACGATCGAAGGCCGGCGCACGGTCGACGTCGATCCGCTCCCCCGCCTCTCCGGACGCGAGGCCGGCGAGCCAATCCTCGAGGGGCGCGGCGAAGCCGCTGACCGCGACCTCCAGGGCCTCGGTCCCGTAGGCGGGCTCGTAGGCCATCCAGTCCAATTGCGCGTTCGGCAGCAGCGGGGTCTCGGACTCGAAGGTCCCCAGACGCGCGGGCAAGAGACGATCCTCGATCCAGCCGTCCTGCTCGCAGGCCTGGGCCAGGGCGAGGACGACCTCCTCGAACAGCTCCCTCGCCAGCCGCGTACGCGCGGTGCTGGCATCGGGCAGGCGGTCCGCCAGGGACGCACCGTCCTGGGCCGTCCCGCGCAGGGGGACGCAGTCCCGCAGGCTTGCCTCCAGCACCCCCAGAACCCCCGCTGGATCCTGGTCAGCGAGGAACGTCGCGTTGAACTCCACGCCTCCCCCGGCAGCCTCCGCCAGGATCGCGTCGCGCTCCGGCCAGGCCTCTCCGCGGGACAGCCGAATCAAGCGGTCGGTCTTCTGGAACTCGCGGGCCAGGTCCTCCAGATCGGATTCCACGAACAGCTCGCGCCGACTGACCAGGTCGCCGTTGACCACGCGCAGTTGCAGGAAACTGATCGGTGCGGGCTGCTCGGACTCCGGGAAGGCGCCGTCCGATCCATCCCCACGCGCGACGAAGGTGGGCGCTACCGCCCGGGAGGACAGGGCGTCCAGGGCCGCCCGCTTGGCACGCTCCCAGCTGAGGGGGTAGCCCAGGCTCGGGGCCGCAGAGGCGTCGCCGGCTTCCCCGGAACCCTGGTCCGCCTCATCGGGATGGCGCGCGCGGACCCTGCGCATCGAGGTCTTGTCCTCGTCGAAGAACCACTCCGTGTTGCAGGCGTGGAACTGCATCTCCGATGAGCTGTTGCGCTCCTGGATCAGCTCCAGCAGGTCCTGGTAGGGCTCCAGACACTCGTCCAATACGGCGCGCAGGGCCACTTCCTCGGTGACCGGAATGCCCGCACCGATCGCCACGCTCCAACGGGCCAGCTCTTCCTTCAGGTCCAAGAACTCCGCCAGGGAGTCCCGCCATAGCTGGAACAGCGGGTTGCTGGAACCGTCCGAGTCGGCCCGGTCGGCGAGGATATCCGGGCCGCCCGTCGCGAGCTTGCGCTCGATCCGCCACAGGTTCCCGTACAGCCAGTTCAGCTTGTGCTCGATGAAGGCGATGCGGTAGAGGCTGTAAGCCGCCAGGGCCTGGTCGCCGTCCTGAAGGCGCTCGCGGATCTCCGTGAAGTCGAGGCCGTCTCGATAGGGAACCGCCGCAGGACCCACCCAGGTCCGCGGGTCGCGGCCAGGTTGCAACCCGAGGGCGACGTCCTGCACCATGCCCCGCAGGGTCGCCTCGATCCCCGTGACCGCCTCGCCCTGGTCCGTCCGCCAGATGCTGGACAGGCCCAAGCCGGCCCAGGCCCGGTCCCCGCTGTTCGACGCGACCCCGCCGGGGACCGTCTCGGCGGCCTGGCGCAGAACGCTGTAGGAAGCGTTGACCCGCTCGACGAACTGATCCTCCGCGCTCTCCCCCAGGACCGCTTCGCTCGGCACGCCCCCGTGGCCGCCCCACCCGACCAGGGCGACGGACAGGAGTCCCGACACGTCCTCGGGCGGGGCCGTCTCCTCCGGCCGCATCCGCTCGAACATCGCGTGCAGGATGCTCGAGACCCCCCCGTGCCGCAGCTCCAGGGATTCCCGGCGCGAGCGCGGAGCGGTCCAAGCCGCCTCGGCGACCCGGGCTCCGTTCGCCTCCCATCCCGTGTCCCGGGCACTCAAGACCTCCAAGCCCCGCATCACGTTGCTCTTCAGGGGGACCAACAACCCCTCGACGACCCCCACGCGCATCGCGCGGAACAGGGACCGCTGGACCTTTTGGTACTCGCTCTGGGCGACACCGAAAAAGGGGTCCTCAGCGAAGTCTCCGTTGAACAGCTCCGGCAGGACCCCGACCCCGGCCACGCGCACGGCCTTTTCCTCGCGCTCGGGCTCGCTCCCCGCCACCGTCCCCAGGCCTTCGACGGCCTGGAGCGTCTTCTCGAGGTCCTCGTCCTGAACCCCGTCCTCGAAGGGCTCCCGTCCCACCTGGGTCCGCAGGCGCTCGGCCAACACCGTGACGACTTCCTTCCTCTCCTGGATCTCCAGGGTGCTCGTGAAGTACCAGAACCCCACCCACAGGGTCCCCAGCACCGCGGCGACGGAGGTCAGGCTGTAGCCGAGCTGCTTCACCAGGCGGACCCGTCGCACCCGGCTCCGGGTGGGCAGGATCAAGCCCCGCTCCTGGAACACCTTGCGGCGATAGAAGTCGCGGATGAAGAAGGCCCGTTCCGAGAGGAACCGTGACTCTTCCAACACCGCGCTGGCCCCCTGGGCCGTCCCGAGGATGTCGGCCACCGCATTGAGCACCGGCGCCCCCTTCTGGACTCCGGAGGTCAGGTAGAAGCCCCGGAGGAACAGGGGATCGAGGAGCTTGCTGTCCGGGAAGATCGATTCCAGGTATCCCGCCAGGGGGTCCAGGATGCGCGAGAACTCCTCGGGGAAGGGGAACATCTTGTCGCGCTCCGCATCCGCCCCCTCGTCGACCAGCTGATCGACCTGGAACAGCCGCCAGCGCCGCAGGCGTGCGCGCAACTCTGCGAAGGCCTGGTCGAGCTCCTCGGCCCGGAACGGCGTCGCGAAGCGCTCCACCGGCCGGGACCAGCCGAAGAGCTGGGTTTGATCGATCGCCCGCAGGCTACCGAAGAACTCCGCGAAGCCGCCGATCTTGTCCGCCTTGGTCAAGAGCACATAGACCGGGAACTGGATCTCCAGCCCGCGCTGCACCTCGACCAGTGCCTTGCGGATCGTGGCCGCCTTGCGCTCCCGGGTCTCGGCGTCGTCGCCGATCAGCGAAGTGCAGGGGATGGTGACGATGACCCCGTTGATCGGGCACTTGGGCCGGTAGCGCTGCAGGAGCTTGAGGAACTCGTTCCATTCCTGCTCGTCGCTGGTCTCCTCGTCCTGGAAGGTCAGGCGACCCGCCGTATCGAGAATGATCGCTTCGTCGGTGAACCACCAATCCAGGTTCCGGGTCCCGCCGATCCCCTGGATCTTGTCCATACCGATCGGGAAGTTCAGCCCGGACTTCTGGAGCGTCGTCGTCTTTCCGGACTGGGGCTCGCCGATCAACATGTAGAAGGCCATGTTGTAGCGGTCGATCCCGGTGTCCTTGAGCTCCTTGGCCGCGCGCCCCCATTGGTCCTTCAGGTCCTCCAGGTACTCCGTCCCCTGCAGCTCCTCATCGAAGGCCACCGACATCCGCTGGGCCCGGGCCTCGAGGGCCCGGTTCACGAACCACAGACCCGCCCCGACCAGGATCACGACCAACAGATAGATCCCCAGGTTGATCCACAGGTCCGCGCCGGAGCTGCTCATCGCGACCAACACCCCGACCGCGACGAGGCCCAGAAGGAGCAGGCCGATGCGCAGGACAGGCGGCAGCTCCTTCAGCTTTTTCAGAGGTTTCGCGACCCGCTTGAACGTCGTCTGAAGGAAACGCAGGCGCTGAAAGATGCCGGAGAGTTGTCGCATGGTCTGGTACTCACCTGCCGAATCGCCGCAGGAATCAGCCGTCTATTCGAATCAGTCTTCTATTTGATCGCGCGTATACGAGATGCCGTGTGCCACGGACTTGAGCGTCTCGACGTTCGAGTTGTAGGCCGCCCGGGCGAGCAGCCCCAGGGTGAGGATCACCCCCGTCAAGACGATCAACAGACGCACCGTGCTGGCGACGGGCATGGCCGTGAAGTCCTCGCCCTGGGTGTGCTCGTACACGCCCGGGGTGATCTTCTCGCTGCGCTCCCGCGGGAGCCCCTCGAGCTCCAGCCGCAACCGCTTCCGGATGTCCCGCAGGGCCCCCGGGTCGCCGGCATACATGCCCTGGAAGCCGATCGAGAGGCACAGATAGAAGATCTCGTCGAGCTCGTGGCCCGCATCCCGATAACTCGGGTCTTCCAAGAGCTCGAAGAACCGCTCGCCTCCGATCGAGGTGCCGTACTGCTTGACCTCCTGGGAAGACCAGGAGGCTGCCCCCGGCCAGGCGCAGGTCCGCATGACCTCGTCGGCACAGACGACGAGCAGATAGCGCGCCTTCGCGTACAGGTCGTACAGCCGCGGCCAGGCCTCGCTGTCCCGGGCCTCCCGGCGCCAGACCTCCTCCAGCATGGCCTCCGCCTCCGCGGCGGAGACCTGTCGTTGACCGGCCTGTTCGCGAAAGGACGTCAAGTACAGGAAGGTGCGCGAGCAAAAATCACTGAGCGGCGGGCGCTCTTCAACGGGGGCGGACGACATGCTGATGGCCTCGGTTGTCTGTCCTCAGTGCTCGCCGCGCGGCACGGCATAAAGGTGAAAGTCGATCTCGGGGACGGCAGAGCCCGTCGCCCACACCAGCTCGACCGCCAGGGTCTCGCGCATGACCGCCCAACGCTCCGGGCGCGTGGCATGGGGGTCCAGGCGGTAGTAGGAAACGTCCGTGAGCTCGGGCAGGGCGGCCGGCACGCGTACCTCGCGCTGTAACCGAATCCCCTGCAAGGCTCCGAGGGCGGCCGGATCGCGGGTACCGAACAGCTTGACCTGCTGACCGACGATCTCATCCAGCTCGGTGGGCTGGCGCTGTTCGGAGCGCGCGGCGATGTAGAGCGCCGCCCCGGCCTCCAACCAAGCAGGCTCCAGCTGGGCGGTCGGCCGGGCCCCGGGCTCGGTGACCTCGAACTCCCTGGACTCGAAGACGCGGCTCCAGGTGTAACCCAGGTACCCCCGGATGCGCTCGATGACGCTTTGGAAGCAAACCTCCAAGCCGTCGTGGTCGTAGGCCGGGAAGGCCGGCGCGCGACGCTCGTCGCTGAAGATGGCCAACGAACCGGCCAACTGACAGAGGGCCAGGTAGGTGTCGAAGGGGTGCACGCCGCGGGTCAAGCACAGTTGCTCGATGACCGCCAACTGCGCGTTGGTCGCGTTGAGCTTGAAGATCGCCTCCGGGCTGGCCCCGGACTCCAACGCGAAGGAGAAGGGTCGGCTCGACACGTCGCGCCCGAGCGCCTCGTTCGTCTCCCGCAGCGCGTCGCAGATCTCCCCGAGGCGCTGCTTCAGGCTCGGGTCCGCGGTGACGTCCAACAGGGGCGGGACGAAGGCATCGTCCAGCCTCGGCTCCGGGTCCAGCTCACTGCGCCGGCGCAACCGGCCGATGCGCAGGGACTCGTAACCCGCCCGGTCCTCGTGCCCGAGGAAGAGGCGCGCATTCAACTGCCGGACCTCGACCTGGCGCTCGGACTCGACCCCGGAGTCGACCTCGTCGCGGACCGTGATCTCCCGGATCACGAAGCGCCCCATCCGGTTGCGCGGACCCTCCTCGACCGAGAGCCCCTCCTGGTACTCGGGGACGCCGATCCACACGTCCACGGGTCCGGAGTGGCGCGAGAAGGACTCCCCGAGGGGCAAGGAGGGCACGGCACACTCGTCCGGGATGGCGAGGCAGGTCCCGCCGGGAAGGACGATCTCGGCCGCGCGGATGCTCAGCTCTTCGGAGGTCAGGCGCCATTCCAGGGAGAGGACGCCATAGCGGTTGGGCCCCCCCGACTGCGATCCGCGTGCCACGGTCCCCGCGACGAAGCGCCGAAAGACCTGCAAGTGCTGCGGCAGGAGCAGCATCCCCTCTTTCCAGTGGACGTCGTACATCGCAGCGATCAGCGCGGCGCCTGCAGTTCCAGATCCTGGCCGGACGGTCCGACCTGGACGCGCACGTCCCAGTTCCGGTCCTGGATCTCCGCCTGGCTGATCGCGAGGCGCCCGTAGCCGGCGGGGATGTCGTCCGCCGCCGGGACTTCGTAATCCGCGAACACGAAGCACCAGTCCGGGCGCCCGCTTTCCCGCGGGTCCCCCAGGTTCCTGAAGTCGACCCGCATCGAGCGCTTGTCCTTCGCGATGGACAGGCTCAGGTCTCGGCCGAGGGGGTCGGTGCGCCCGGTCTCGTCGTCCGCGATGATCTGCCCCCCTTCCACGATGAACTCGAATCGGCGGAGACGGTCATAGGGGGCCTGCCGGCTGAGCTGCGTCCGGTCCTGGGCCCCGAACCAGTCGAGGGCCGTCGGGATCTCCTTTTCGATGTCCAGGGTCCCGGGGGCGACCACGACCACCACGTCCATCCTGCGCCCATCGTTGATGCGCCCTTCATCCAGGTCCACCGTGACGCAGAGGGTGCAGTTGCTGTTCAGGATCTGGGGGCATTTGCATCCCGTCAGCAGAACGGAGCAGAGCAGCAACAGCAGCAAGGGCATGGTCTTGGTTCTCATTTCGAAGGGGAGTCCTGAATCAGCGGGGACGAAAATGAGCGTGGCCTGCGAGCGCAGCAGGACGGGCGTTGGGCTCGCCAGCGGTCCGCCGGAGCGCCGGTCCGCCAGCCGCTCCGGAGGGAATCGGCCGGCCGGAGGGGTCGTTCACCGCCCCTTTGGGCCGCCGGGCCCGGGAAGTTCGAATTGTCTGTGGGCTGGACGGGTTCTGAGTCGTTCCACCTTTCAACAGGGGAGACCCAGCCCGGGCCCCACGGTGGAAATGCACAAATGCCGATCCTGGAAGTCGAAGTCGATGGCGCCCCCTACGGCGAGTTTACGTTGCACCAGGACCCCCTACTCGTGGGCTGTGACCCGGGTTGCGACGTGCAGATCGAGGATCCGGCCGTGTCCGGCCAACACGTGCGGTTGGCCTTGGAGTGGTGTTTGGAGGACATCGGCAAGTCACAACCCGTCACCCTGGGGGGCCGTAGAGTCACGAGGGACTGGGTAGCGATCGGCCAAGAATTTCGAATTGGTTCCGCCGGGAGGATCCGGCTCCGCCTGAAGCCCGATCTGCGGGGCAACGGCGAGGTCGGCCCGGAAAAGGGCGCCGCAACCCTCCTGGAGCGTGTCCGCGTGCTGGAGCACGAGCGCCTGACCCTGCTGGACACGATCGCGGAGCTGGAGGGCCAGGTCCGCCGGGAGCGGGAGGCCGGAGCGGCGGAGGTGGAACAGCGGTTGCGTTCCAGCGCCCAGCGCAAGCTGGAGGCCCTGGGTCTCGACCAGGATCCCCCCGTGGACGTCGACCGCGAGGAACCGCGGGAGCGCTTCGAAGAACGCCTGATGACGACCCTGAAGACCCTCATGGGCTTCGCGGAACACATGCGGACGCGCTGCGACGAGATGCAGCGGGCGATGCCCGCGAACAGGGCGGGCGGGGCCCCGCTGCCCCCTGCCCTCGCGACCAGCCTGCGGCGCGCCCTCTCGGACGAGGACGACCAAGGCGCGGCCCAGGGGTTCCGGGAACACCTCGATCAGCTCTGGAACACCTGGGTCGGGATCACCCTGCAGACCTATCGGCGGGGCGTGGAGACCTGGGCCCGCGAGTTCCTGAACCGCTTCTCGCCGCGTTCCATCCAAATCCGTGCGGGCCTCTCGGACCAGCGGCTGAGCCTCGGCTTGGGGTACCGCAGCCTGTGGGACTCCTACTGCGCCCTCGTGCTCGGCCTCACGGCCCCCATCATCGTCGAGGAGGTCGACGACTCCGTGCAGCGCGAGGTCCGCGAGCTCTGGCCCCGGGGCAGGCTCGATTCCGAATAGCCATGGCCCCCAACAGCGTGACCCGATCCACGGTATCCCGGCCCGGGGACCGACCCCGCCCTGTCATGAACGATTCCAGGACCCCACCCGCGGGCGACGCCCCCGCGGCCTTCCGCATCAGCGTCGTCGGCGACTTCGGCGCCGCCCCCGGTGCGCCGATCCCCGTCGCGCCTGAAACCGCCCCCCTCGGGGCGCTGTTCCAGAGCCTCGCTCCGACCGCGCACCCGTCCAGCGTGCGGGCCGACTTGTCCTGGCCGGTCCGGGCCCTCGAGGACTTCGCCCCGGCCCGCATCGCCCGGGCGTTGCAGGCCTGCGGAGCCTGGCCCGCGGACGCGGCAGACCAGCACGCGGCCCTGGGGGCCACGCTCCGGGATCCCGAGCTTCTGAGCCTCGAAGTCACTTGGCGCGGCCTCGCGACCCTGGTCCAGGCCTGTGCTCCCCACCCCGCGGTGCAGCTCGAGGTGCTCCAGTCCGACCGGGACTCCCTCGCCACGAACACGATCGAAGGGATCCTGGAGCCGGCCCACGGGGACCCGGCGCGGTCGGTGAACCTGGTCGTGTTCGGCCACCGCTTCGGACCGGAGTCCGCAGACCTCGGACAGCTCGAGGAGCTCGCCGCCTGGGCCGGGGCGACCAACACCGTCCTCCTGGCACAAGTGGATCCGGCGGTGCTGGGGGTGCGCCACGCCCTCCATCTGGCCGGCCTGGTGGACTTGGACGCGCGCTTGGGGGGCTCCAAATCCGCCGTGCTGAGCAGGTTGCGCCAACACGAGCCAGCCCGCTGGTTGGCCCTCTGCTTGGGCCGCTGGCTGAGCCGGCCCGCCCACGCGGACGGGGCCCTGGCCTTCACCGAGGAGTTCCGGCCCCGGGAGCCCGAGTCGATCCCCTGGGCCAACGGCGCGTGGTTGGCAGCTGCCAACATCGCCGGCAGCATGGGCTCCCTGGGTCACCCGGGTCTCGCCGCCGGGTTCGTCGATGAGGCCGTACGACGGGACCTCCCGACCTGCCCGGCCCCGCAAGCCCCGGGCAGCGAACCCCGGACCACCTCCGTGGACGTGGAGCTCGATGACGCCACGGCGACGCGGATCCTGCGGGCCGGCCTGACGCCCCTGGTCGCACGGCGGGATCCCGGGAGCGTCGCCTTCGCCTTCCTGACGAACAGCTACCGGCCCCAGGGCCCCGGGTTGACCCTCGACACTTCGGTCCCGTATCAACTCCTCCTCGGCCAGGTCGCCCATCGACTCGCGACCCTGGAGCAAGAGCTGAGCCGGAGGGGCCCCACGGAGGAAGCCGCCGCGTGGCTCGTTCATACCCTGTCCGCCTCCCTGGCCGGGCTCGTTCAGGGCCCGGAGGAGCAGCCCGCGGCCATCGAGGCGACCCCCGGGCAGGATCCGCACGGGATCGCGATCCGCGTCCGGCCGAGCCTGCGGCTCGAGGGCCGAGCGGTCGACTGTGAGTTCTGGGTGCCCCTCCCGAGCCCGTGACGCCGCTGTCCTTCGCAGAATCGAACACACAAACCCCGTGAATCACCCTATGGACGAGGAACAAAGCACATGGCTGAGGAAGACAAGGGCGATCAGACCCAGAGCGCGGTGAGCAAGTCGCCCCAGGACCCCCTGTACCAGTCCTTCGAGGGCTCGACGAACCCGGCCGCCGACAGCGATTCCCTGGCCATCGCCAAGCGCGCCCAGGCGGGCGACACCGAAGCCCTGAACCTGCTGTTCGAACGCTACCAGGAGCCCCTGCGCCGGATCGTCGGCATCCGCCTGGGCAGCCGCCTGCGTCAGCAGGGTGGCCTGGATTCCATGGACGTGGTGCAGAAGACCTTCGCCAAGGCCCACACCCTGCTCGCGACCGCCGAGTTGCGGAGCTCACGCAGCATCTTGAATTGGCTCGCCCGGATCGCGGAGCACCAGATCGGCGACGCCCACGACTACGTCTCCGCGCAGAAGCGCATCTGGCGCCTGGCGGTCCCCTTGACCCTCCGCGGTGAAGGCTCCCGGGACGGGCCCGAGCCCGCGGCCACGGATACGCGGCCCGACCAGCGCGCGCAGCTCAACGAGCTGAAGGCCGTGATCGACGAGGCCATGCTCGAGATGAAAGAGGAGCACCGCGAGGTCATCCTGCTCAAGGACTACGGCGCTGCGGACTGGAAAGAAGTCGTCGAGCAGATGCACCGCCGGGACGTCCATTCGACCCAGGAACTGCACCGGCGGGCACGGCTGAAGCTGGCCACCATCCTCGCCCCCCGCCTCAAGAAGGACTGGCAAGCGGCGCGGCCCCGCCCGGATACGGCCGGTCACTGAGAGCCCAGCAGCCGCTGGGCTTCCTCGCGCGCGAGCTCATCGAGGCGGTCCTCCACGTAGTTGGGGGAGATGTCCTCGAGGTAGTCGCGCGTCCGCCGGTACAGCACCAGGTCCTCCATCCCCAGCCAGCGGTACATCACCGGGATCGCGGCCTTCCGCGACAGGGACAAGGGGGTCAGGGACTGCCGCATCTCGTCCGCGAACTTCAGAGACGCGCGCCGGTAGGCCCCGAGGGACACGAACAGCCAGCGCCGCACCGAATTGAGGTAATCCAC
Organism: Hippocampus kuda; assembly: GCA_901007745.1. Lineage (NCBI taxonomy): Eukaryota > Metazoa > Chordata > Actinopteri > Syngnathiformes > Syngnathidae > Hippocampus > Hippocampus kuda. The sequence continues at coordinate 247,728 of CAAKHF010005844.1, forward strand.
GAGCTCACGGCGAGGCTGGGCGTCCTCCGGCCGGGCCATCGCCTCGGCGATCAGACCCATGAAGTTGCCCTGGATGTCCGGCAGGTAGGTCTCGAGGTTCAGCTGTTGGTTGAACTCGCCGGCCAAGCGGGTCACGACCTTCTCGACCTGCCGCACCAACCGGAACGACTCGAGGGTGTAGAAGTCCCCCACCGGCCCCTCCAGGATCGGTTCGCGCTCGTCCAGGTCGCCCGCCACCAGTTGTTCGAGCAGGGACGGGCTCTCCGGCTCCTCGGGAGCGCGGGGCCCTGGGTCTTGATTCCGCAGCTCCAGAAGCTGCTGCTCGAGCTCCTGGACCCGGACGCGCAACCCCGTCTCGTCGAGGGACGCTGACTCCTTCGCGTCCAAGCGGACCTCGACCTGGGGTCCACCGACGCAGAGGGTCTTGCGCCCCAGGAGCTGGGGGCTGTCGATCCGCACGTCGTCCAGGAAGGTCCCATTGCTAGATCCAAGGTCCTCGACGACGACGCCTTGCAGGATCCGCAGGTGCCGCTTGCTGACGTAGGGGTGGTCGATCGCGATGTCGCAGTCCGCCGAACGCCCCAGGACGACCTCCGCGCGTTGTGTGCTGCACTCCTCGCTGACCTCCCCATCGATGACGATCTGGACCTGGATCCGGGTGTTGGAGTCCTCCATCCCCTGCAACCTAACCGACATGCACGGGCCTCCACAAGCACGCGAGTCCGCCGTCGAAACGCGGTCCGCGGGCCCCCGAGGGGCCCCGCCGGCCGGGTGGGTTCAAATTCCGTAGACCTCTCAGAAACAGGCTCGGTCGGTGGCGGAAACTCACGGCGCATTCCGTTGTATGGGACGAAGGGGACTCCTATTGGACTATCGGATTCGCGACTGGAACTCCACGGCACGCCGGCCCGGATCGCGGCCGGTCGCACGACCGGGCTCTCCTACGGCCGAGCGCCCGGGGGGCCCCGGAACCCGTCGAAACGCCGCGGAAACCACCGGGAGGTGCCGTCGCGCGACCCCCACGGGGGGCCGGTGGCATGCCTGAGTACTCCGAGCGGGCCGAGGACCTGTACCTGGAGTTCGAGCAGCGCGTCCAGCGCGGCGAACGCATCCGGTTCCCGGACTTCTGCGCCGAGCACCCCAAGTACGCCGCGGAGCTGGAGGGCCTACGGGAGGCCGAGCGGCTCCTCGAGAGCGTGGCCAGAGGGATCGGGTTCGCGGCGTTGCCGGGCCCGGGGGACCAGCTCCCCATCCCGCAGACGGACCCGCCGACGACCGGGGCTGCCGAATCGAGCTCGACCCTGGTGGAGACCATATCGAAGCGCGCACACGGGTTCGGCAAGTACAAGATCCGGCACTCGATCGGGTCGGGCACGATGGGCGAGGTCTACAAGGTGTGGGACGCCGATCTGCGGCGGCACCTGGCCATGAAGGTCTTCACCCTCCGCCCGGCCCACGGGCTGACCGCGGCTGAGGATCGCCATTTCATCCGCCGCCAGGCGCGCTTCGTCGAGGAGGCGCAGGTCACGAGCCAGCTCGACCACCCGAACATCGTCTCCGTGCACGACTTCGGCGTGAGCCCGGAGGGGCAGCTCTACTACACCATGAAGCAGGTGAAGGGCCACGACCTGCGGGAGATCTTCCAACGGGTCCACGCGAATCAACCCGGTTGGACCCTGGAACGGGCCCTGGGGTTGATCCGCACGGTCTGCGGGGCCATGGCCTATGCCCACAACAAGGGCGTGATCCACCGGGACCTGAAGCCCGCCAACATCATGGTCGGCCGGTACGACGCGGTCTACGTGATGGACTGGGGTCTCGCGCGCCTCATCGGCCAGGCCCGGGCGACGGTCGAGCTGTTCGACGGCCAGCGGACGGTCGTGGCGGAATCCAACCGCCAGGAAGAGGCGCGCCGCAACCCGGACTCTCCCCAGGCCACCAAGGAGGGGGAATCGGTCGGAACGCCGGTCTACATGGCCCCCGAACAGGCGCGCGGGGAGGGCGACCGGGTCGGAGAGACCGCGGACGTCTATTCCATCGGCGCGATGCTCTACCACCTGATCACGCGGCACGCCCCCCACACGGAGCCGGGCCGTTCGATCGGTGCGCAGTCCGTGATGTTCCGCGTGCGCGAACAGGGACCGAGCCCGGTGAGGGAGCTCGCCCCCCTGGAGGACTCGGGCCTCCTGACGATCGTGGAGAAGGCGATGCGGCGTGATCCACGGGACCGCTACCAAACGATGAAGGCCCTGGGAGACGACCTGGGTGCCCACCTGGAGGGTCGCGTGGTGCGCGCGTCTCCCCTCGCTCCCCCACGGGAGCTCTTCCAGTGGGCCCGGCGCCACGGCCTCTGGGCCGCGGGCCTCGCCCTCTTGATCGGACTGGCGGCCATCGGCCTCGTCCGCCTCGTTTGAACCTCCCACCTCCCTGGAGAATCGCCGGGTTCCCCGTGGGCTGCGGGGCGGAGCGCCCCTCTTCCCACGGGGGCCCGTGCGACCCGTGCCCCCCTCTCCCGAGGGAGGAGCAAACCATCCCACGACCCGACTCTTCGCCGGTACCCCATGTCCAAGCCGATCGAACCGAAGACCCGGCGACGGGTGCCCCCCGAGCCCCCGCAGGAGTCTCCCTCCGCTCCGGACCACGGAGTGGAACCGGACCGCGACGAGGACCGAGGCGCGGAGCTGGCCCTGCGACTCACGGTGAAGGCCGGTGGCAACACTGGCAAGAGCACGACCTTCGAACAGGCGGAGGTTCACGTCGGCCGGCTCGCGGACAACGACTTCGCCGTGGACCCCAAGATCGACCGCGCGGTCTCGGGGAGGCATCTGGTGCTCGAGCGCCGCGCTGGCGCCTGGTGGGCCCGTGACCTCGACACGACCAACGGCACGGCCCTGAACGGAGAGGCCCTTGCCGGCGAGGCCCGCATCGCCGACGGCGATGAACTGGTGTTGGCCCACAAGACCCCGAGGACGCCCCGGGGGCCCGTCCGGATGCCCTCCGGGGGGCGGGAGGGCAGCGTGACGCTCCTCGTCACGCTGATCCCCGCGGACGAAGCGTCGAAACGGCCCCTCGCGGCGGACGACCTCGCCTGGAAGACGCACATCCGCCAACCGGAGGAGGAGGCCCGGGTGAAACCGCGCCCCGGGAACCCGCCCGGCGTGGAGGACCTGACGCACACGCTGATGAACCCCGACGGCCAGGTGGCTCCGCGCGGATCACGGACGAGCGATACGCCGTCCGTGCTCGACGCGTTCCGCGAGAAGGTCCGTGAGCACACCCGCACGGGGTTCGCCCTGGAGGGGCGCCTGGCCGACCTGGGCCAAGAAGCCCTGGCTGACGAGGATCTGGTCCTGGGGGACCTGCACGGCGGACACGTGCTGCGTTCCGCCCTCGACCTGCTGGAGAGCCAGGACCGGGAGTTCGTGGCCCTCAAGGCGCAGCTCGCAGCCCACGGGGCACAGGCCGAGTCCGAGCTGGCGGAGCTCGAGGAAGCGGTGGGACCTGCCCGACAGGCCCTGAAGCGGGTACGGCGGAGCACGAAGGCCGCCGAGACCGAGAGCCTGCGCGCGACCGGCCAACACGAGCAACTCGAAACGGCAGCTTTCAAGCAGCTCCAGGGCACCGTCGACCCTCTGCTCCAACCCCCCGCGGTCGACCAGGCCGGGCCGCGACCGTGGTCGGACTGGGCCGGCGTGCTCGAACGGGCCGGGCAGGAGTTGCGCACGAGGATCCCGGAGCTCGAACACGCCAGGGTCCAGGCCGAGGAGAAGCAAGCCGAGCTCGAAGGCCTGCGGGCGGAAGAGAGCACCGCGAGCCAGACCCTGGAACAGGCGGAAGACCGCCTACGCGACGCACGGCGGGAGCTCGAGAACCAACGCAGCCGCATGCAGGCACGCTACGGAGTCCTGGAGCAGGCCGGCCTCGAAGCGGGAGAACGGCGCAAGGCTGCCCTGGCGGAATTCGCACGGCACGCGCTGACCGACGGGTCGAGTCCCCTGACCCGCCTGCCGTCCTTTCAAGCGGCCCGCGCCTTGGAGACCGCCAGCCAAGAGCTCCAGCGCGAGATCGACGAGCTCCAGAGCCGGCTCGCGCACCCTTGACCGACCGACGGTCGAGCAGCACAGGATTCGCGCGGGCTGCAACTCGCCCCGCTTTGACTGTGGGCGCGCGCCCTCCCGTGCCCTTTCAAGAGTGAACCCCGAACCGGAGAGCGGAACGATGCCGACGCACGCGAAGAAGCGATTGAGAGGTGGGAGCTGGTCGACTAGGAGCTTGGCTGCGAGGCGCGTCCACGGGCTCGCTGCACGGCGATCCGATCTTGACGGATCCCGGAGCACGACCCGGCGCCTCGTTCTTAGCGAGGTTTTCTAGCTCACTTTGCCCTGTTCCCCCGCGTGCTCCGGCCGGGGATCCGTTCCCGGAGGGATGGCCGCATCGCGTGGTCCGACCTCTGCCGCTTTCTACCGACCTTCCGCCCTCGGGGCGATCACGGACGCGAAGCCCCACCGCTTCCGCGCACCGGTGAGACTTTCCGGCCCAAGGACTCCAGCCCATGAACCGCCACCACGAGCCCGAGAACGAGCCGACCGCCCCGTTCCCGCACGTCCCGGGAAAAGAGGGCTCCGGTGATGCGACCCCCTGTTCGGACCACCCTCCCGTGCGCCCGCGGGACGACCAGCCGGCGGACCTCGACGATCTGAGCGAGACCGATCTCGTCACCGTGTCCGGGAAGGCGCCGCAGCCACGGCTGCCCAGGATCCCCGAGAAAGAAGCAGGCGACACGGAAAGCCCCGCCCCCAAGTCCGACCTGACGCGCCTGCTCTCCCCCGACTCCACCTCACGGGGGACGGACTCCGACGGATTCCCTGAGCTGCGCGTTGACGACGTGGTGGCCGGCGAGTTCCAGTTGCAGATGCTCCTGGGCAAGGGTAAGCAGGCGGTCGTTTGGCTGGGAACCCACCTGCACAGCGGGCAGGACTACGCGCTGAAGGTGTTCAAGCGCTCCTCCACCTCCAAGCGATTCGCCCGGGGCGAGGCGGAGAAGCTGTTCCGCCTGACCCACGTAGGCATCGTCCGCGCCTTTGCGCTCTATGATCACAACGGCCATGAGGCCTTGTCGATCGAGTACGCCGCTGGAGGCTCTCTGCAAGACCTGCAGAAGCCGTCTGAGGACGAGATCCGGCGCTTCGAGATCGAGGAGGTGCTACATGTTCTCGAGGAGCTCGCTCCCGCGATCGACTACGCGCACACCCAGGACAAAATAGTCCTGCATTGCGACATCAAACCGGAGAACCTCTTCCTGAGCAACCAGATCGGCCCGAAGGACTCCCTGCTGACCGCGGGCCTGAAGCTCGGGGACTTCGGAGTCGCGATGTCCCACGCCAGTTCTCTGCACGGCCACCGAGCGCCGGGCACGCCACTGTACATGGCCCCCGAGCTCCACAACGGGTGCCCGCCGAGCCCCGCGACGGACCTCTACAGCCTAGCCCTGACGCTCTTCAACCTGGCGAATGGCGCCTTCCCGTCCCCCGAGGATCAGGCCAGCATCATGAAACAGAAGCCGTCCCTGGGGAATGTGCCCTGTCCCGCGGCGGACTGGGCGTTCTGGCGCGCGATCGCCCGAGCCCTGTCGCCGGACCCTGCCCAACGCTTCGACAGCGCGGGCGATTTCCTCTATGCCGCCAGTGACGGCCGCCTGGGACCGCGCGCCGCAGAGCGCGCAAAGATGCAACGCGTAATTCGGGTCGCCGCCCAGGTGGGCATCTTTGCCCTGGCACTGTTCGGCCTGGGCATGAAGATGCTCGAAGAGCGCAACGAGGAGCTCCCCATTCAATTCCATTACCCCGTGGCCGGAGCTCCCTATCGCACGAACGAGGAGCGACTGAAGGTCGTGTTCACCCAATCCGACGGAACGATGCCTGTGGCGTATATCGAATTTCTCGGTCACGAGGGAGGCACCCCGGTCGCGCGCAACCCCGGGGGAAGGTTCGAGACCACCGTGCGGATCCCTAGCGAAGGGCCGCACGTGCTCCTGGTCCGAATGGGTGATGAACAGGGTAAGGTCGTCGGGGAGGTTCCCGTGGAGCTCGATCAGCACGTCGATCTACCCGAGGTTCGCTTGCTGCGGGACCAAGCGCATCGCAGATCCGATCCCTTGCCATGGTTGGGCATGGAGGTCCGTGAGTCGGTTGCACTGTACGACGTGAGTGATCCGGGTCCCCCCAGGGAGGTATTGCCCCTGTCCGACTCGACCACTTTCCGGTGGCCCGGGAGCCTCACGCCTCCTGGACAAGGTCTGCAGCATTGGAGGAACCGCCGGGATCTCGTCGCTGTCGACAGCCTCGGCAACCGGAGCAAGATCTTCCACATCGAAACCCGGGTCTACGAGCCGGCCCAGATCATGAAAGCCTTTGAGCGCGGTTTCGGGCACATCCCGAAAGAATGGGCTACGACCGGGCAGGCACTGAAAGCCCACGGTTATCTGGAGGCCTGGGAAACTGATGTTCTGTCCCACAAGTGGTTGACCCTTCAGGAGAAAACGAAACTCTGCGCCAGAGTAGGGTCTGAGGAACTAGAAGCCGCAATCGAGGGAGTCTTGGCCCAAGCTCCACTCCAAGTGGTTCGCATCGACGGGGTCACGGGGGACGCCACCCTGGGCCGGCGAAACGGGGAGGACACGATTGTCGCCCACGGCGTCGGCTTCAAGGTGACCGGCACAGTCCAGGACGTGGCTTATGACTACCTCAATTGCTATGCGGGGACTGGCAAGGGACAAGGAACCCTCATGGGTACCTGCAAGATCATCCCCAGCGGAGAGGATCCGACGGTCGGCACGTTCGAGATCGGGATTGGGCTCGATCAGGTGTCACCGCTGCCCCAGTACCTGTACTTCGAGTCCAACTGGCCGACCGCTCACGAGGTACGCCTGATCATACGTTTGATCTACGACTCGACTGGCGCCACGATCCTCGAGGCCACCTCGCCGCCGAAGGACCTTGACACCCGAGGGAAATAGGCCCGCCTGCCCCGCCCGGGGGATCCTCAGTTTCCCCGGGCCACCTTCCGGTTCGGTAGGAATTCGCTGGGCCGCGCTTCCATGCAGGAGGTGCAGAGGGGCTCGGTCGGGACGATCTTCGTCCGACTGTCGTTCGGACAGACGAACTCGTAGTCGGGGTTGTCGGTCAGCCAAATCTCGGCTCGACGCGCTTGGGTCGGAGTGATGGCTCCCGGGACCCGCTCGGAGTCCTGGACCACCGCCAGGGCGTAGCGGAAGGCTCCGGCCACGTCGTTCTTCTCGGGTTGCCGGCGCCAATCGAACAGGGCCAGGTAGATCCACGTACGGATGCTCTCCGGCACTCGGACCGCGGCGAGCTCGGCTTGCACGGTCTCGAAGTTTCCCAGACGCTCCTCTTGCTCGTCCAAGAGGGCTGCCAGGCGCACGTTGAAGCGCAGCCGGGACAGGGAATAGACCATGAAGTACCAGATCCGCTGCCGGGCGTCCGACACGTCGACCGCGGACAGGGCCGGGGGCAGCAACGGGACCTCGTCGATGAGCGGCTTGGCCTGCGCGGCCCGCTCCGCCCAGCGCAGGGCATGCCGCGAGTAGAAACCGGCGGCGACCAGGTGAGCGGTCGTCGACGCGTCGTCCCGGTCGGACACCAACAGGTCCGAACCGCGCCGCTCCCGCAGGAAGGCCTCCGAGACCGAGGCCCGGGTGTGGGCTTCCGCCGCCAGGCAGGCGGCGTGGAAGCGCTGGAGGACGTGCCGAGAGGAATCCTCGAAGGTGTCTCGGAGCAACTTGTCCGTCCGCACCTCGACGGATGCCAGGGCGCCCCGGTCGAGATCCGCCGCGGCGGCCTGGAGTCGTGACCGCTGTGCAGAGTAGGGCTCGGCGGCCTTGCAGGCGGACAGGGCACAGAACAGGACCAACAGGGCCAGCTGCCCAGCCCCCCCGAAGGACACCCCCGGGGCGGTCCGGGTCCTGGCGGGAACAGGCCGGACACCCGTCCGCCACCGGTCCAGGGACGTACGAAGCACGATCGACAGACGCTGCATCACGGAAGGAGCCCCACGAAAATCGGTTCCGGTCGTTCTCCGATGTCGATGACGAACTCGATGAGGCCGCTCGTGATCTCCATGGTCTTGATGCCGTTCGGAGTGGTGTGGGTGATCGCGGTCCGCCCCACGTAGAGCTCGTCCGCGGGCTCGACCCGGAAGAACAGGTAACCCTCCAGGGTCTCGTCCCCCCGCAGGATCTCACCTTCGAAGGAGTGTCGACGCACCTTCTCGGCCGCATCGGAGGACAGCTTCTTCGCCACGAGACCCCCGGGAATCGCGTAGAGGACCGTCCCGTCGGACAGGAAGAGCCGCGGGTTGATCCGCTCTTTGTTGATCACGATCGTCTTGTCTTCCGCGTCCCCCGACCGCCTGACCGTCAAGTGGATCGGCAGGATCCCCTCCCGGGCCAGCAGATCGACCCCCAGGATGCGACGCGTATCCGGCGAGTAGTTCGCTTGAGCATAGACGCCCTGCTCGATCGTCTGGGAAGGGTACCCGACCTGTTTCAGCAGCTTGGCCACCTCGCCCCCTTCGGGGGGTCCGGACGCGCAGCCGGGCGCGGTCAAGAGCAGGGTCGCGAGAAGCGCCGGCGTGGACCGGCCCGCGGCGCGAAGGCGACCGGGCCGCGATGGCCGACTCGCCCGGAGGGGACTCGATGTCATGGGATCTCTCATCCTCGATTGAAGTACAGCAACTGCTGACGAACACGACCCGCCTGCTCCTCTTGGACCAGGCCGACCTCGGGTGAGACCCAATAGGTCCGCTCACCCGCTTGGATCACGAGACACTCCAACGGCCGCTCGACGAGCTGGTCCCGGAACTGTTCGAGCTTGCGCCGCGCCGGCAACCCGATGCCCCCCGGCAGGTCTTCTTCGAGCTCCGGGGCTCGCCAGGTGGCGACCCGCACCCCGTCGATGGCCGCCAGGCTGAACAGGATCTTCTCCTGCCGCGTCATCAGGGCTCCCAACAGGGCATAGTCCACGGGGTTCGTACTGGCACCCTGCCGGCGCAGGCTCGAGCGGTCGACCTGCCAAGCGGGCCGCGCCGGGTCGTCGGCCGCGAGCTTGTCACAGAGCCAGCTGACGGCACGCCCTTCCTCCCCGCGGAAGCGGTAGTAGGCCGTGGTCGTCGCCAGGACCGGATTGCGCGCGGCGGCCAAGCCGCCCTCGCGCCCGGCCTGGGCGTCCCCCCAGATCCGAGCCTGCATGCGCATTTGAACCCTCCAATCCGTGCGGGGGACCTCCGACAGGCCGCCGAAGGGCCGCCGACACTCGGCTCGCAACCACGCGGTCAAGCGCTGTTCGACGAACCACTGACGTGCGCCGTGGTACTCCGCCACGCGCCGCCGCAGCGCGGGCTCGATCCGCGGGTCCCCATCGGGGCGCAGCGCGTCCAGCTCCGTCCCCCATTGAAGCAGGTTGGGGAAGGCGGCCAGGGCGTCCCCGTCCAACGAGCCGTCCGGACGCTCGACCCGGGTCTCCAACTGCCCGAGATACGCGGCCAAGAGCTCGTCCGCATGCTCGCAGTCGTACAGCCGGCCGTGCTCCAAGACCTCCGCGGGCAGCTCTTCGAGGGGGTCCTCGAACAGCGCTCGGGTCGCCTCTTCGTGGCTGGCGCTGACGCCCAACCGGGCAGCGTCGAGGCGCTCGTCCAACAGCGTGACGAGCTCGGTCGCCATGGAGATGCGGTCCGGGGGCACACCATCGGGCTTGTCCGTCGGCCGGTCGATCCAGTTCTTGGCCAGACTCGCGAACCCGCTGAGTCGGCTCTGCGCCCGGTCCAGCTCGTCCCCCGCGCGGGACAGCAGGACTCCGTCATGACCTCCGATCCGGTCGAGGTCCGCCAGGGCCAGGAAGCCGTCCACGAGCGCGTGGACCAACACCCCTCCCCCGCCCGAGGTCGGGTTGAGGTCGCTCTCCCCGTCCCGTTGGGCGTAGACCAAGAGGCTCTGGGCGGAATCGTAGGCTCCCTCTTTCAGCAGGCGGTGGATGCCGTCGAAGGCCAAGGCGTCGGAGACCCCCGGGGACGAGGTGTACTGGTACTTGTCGAGGGCCTGGTCCTTGGTGGCGATCAGGTCGTTCTTCTCGGAGATGGTGCGACGCTGCCGGTCGATCAGTTCGTTGAGCTCGACGCGCTCGCTTTCGTAGAAGTCCTTCTCGGTCTGCTTGGCCTGATCCAAGGTCTGGAGTTGGCCTTGGAGCCCGAGGATCTCCTCGCGGAGCCGGCTCACCTCCAGGTCCTGCTCCCGCAGCTCGCCGTCCTTGTCCAGGCGCAACGCCTCCAGCTCCCGTCGATGCTCCGCCTGCAGCCGGGTGAGCTCGCGGTTGGCCTGGGTCATCGCCGAGGTCTCATCGGCGCTGGCCTCCACGCTGCGGAGCCGATCCGACGCGATGTAGACTCCCTGGAGGACCACCACGCCGACCGCCGCCGCTGCCACCCAGCCCGTCCAGCGGGACGGCCGGCCGACCTGCCGGAACTCGGGCAACCGCCCGATGGCCCTGTGGAACTCCGTCGCGTTTTGGAAGCGCTTGTCGCGGTCCTTGTGGAGGGCCCTCCGCACGAGCGCCCGCACCCCGGGGGAAACCCCCTCCAGGGACTCGACCCGGTCCTGGATGTCGACCTCGAGAATGGCCGTCGTCAGCTCCTCGAAGGTCGTGCCCTCGATCGGCCGCCTTCCCGCCAGCAGCTCGTACAGCATGACCCCCAGGCTGAAGAGGTCGGAGCGCAGGTCGGTCGGCTGCCCCAGCAACTGCTCGGGTGACATGTAGGGCGGCGTCCCGATCCGCGCCGTGTGGTCGAGCTCCGCGGCGAGGCCGGCGATGCCGAAGTCCAGGAGGCGGACCGCGACACCGTGGGGGTTCTCCGAGGTCTTGGCCGTGCGCTTGGCCAGCAACACGTTCGAGGGCTTCAGGTCACGGTGGATGTACCCCTTCGCGTGCCCGCTCTCGAGGCCGACGAGGATCTGGCGGCCGATCTCGAGGACGTGACGGACCCCCAGGGTGCCCTCCCGCTTCAGGACGTCGCTGAGGGGCTCGCCTTCGACGTAATCCATCGTCAGGAAGAGCTGGCCGTCCGGTAGCTGCCCCGTGTCCCGGACTTGCACCACGTGCTCCGACACGAAGCGCGTCGCCGCGTCGATCTCCTCGAAGAACAGTTGGCGGAACTTGTCGCTCTTCGAAAGCTCCGGCAGGAGCACCTTCAGAGCGACCGTGCGGCCGTCGACCTGGCGATCCGCGGCCAGGTACACCCGGCCCATTCCCCCCTCTCCCAGGACGCGCTGCAACTCGAACCGGCCCGCGAAGACCTCCTGGGACAGACGAGCGTCTCCGGAGGCCCCGGCGTCAGCAGCGGAGCCACCCGTGCCGCCCAAGGGCATGGTCTTGTCGAGAGGCGCAGCGCTGCGCCGCGCCGTGGGCGGGTCTTCCCCCGTCTCGTGCTCTTTGTCCTTTGTCACAACGATTTCTAATCCTCTTACCGGTTCGCAATACGGTCCAAGGAGACGATCGGCAAAGACCGGCGTCCTGCGCAGGATCCCGGGAGACCCGGGCCGTGGGGCACGCCGCCCATCACGGGCACGCACGTACACCCACCCGCTCTACCGCTCAAACTCCTCTAGCTCAAATGGCCGGTTGAATCGGCACTGCCGTCGCACTGTAGCGCGACCGAGGGATCTCGCAAGCCCCTTGGTTCCACGCCACCCAGCCGGAGCGTGCTCCACCCCGCCTTGGGGAATTCCGGTGAAAGCACGAGCAGAGCAGGGTCGCGGGGCGCCATGGCCTTCGGAGGGGGAAGTCCCGGCCGCACGCCGCGGTCCATCGAACCTCTCCTCGACACGACAACGAAATTCACCGGATCCGATGGCCATGAACCCGCTCCAAATCGTTCCCTTGTGCGTACTCGCCCCCTTCCTGCTGACGCCGGGCTTGGACGCCCAGGCGACCCCTGAGCCGGCTGCCGATGGGGCGCAGCGCTCCACCTTCCTGCTGAACACCCCCGACGCCGCCGCCGGCCTCTTCTGCTACCGCTCCCGCTGCAAATACCACCGCCACGTCCCGTTTCCCAACTGGACCCACACCACCAACAACGGCAAACCTCCCCGGCCGGTGTGGATCATCACCTGCCTCCAGGATACCTCGGGCAAGTGGCTGTACAACCACCGCACGGTCCAACCCGGACAGACGGTCTGGGCCATCATCCAGGTGGAGGAGGGGCACTGGAGCTGGATTACCCAATGGGTGATCGATCCCTGGCGCTGGTGGTTCAACACCCCGGAGATCGCCCAGAGCTACGGCACGATCCCCGAGGCCGGCGGCTTCACCGTAGAAGGGGTCGGGACGATCCAGGCGGCGTACCTGCCGGGGGTCGACCCCGTCACGAGCAGCACGCAGATGCTCCCGACCGGGGAACCGCCCTGGTCGATCGACACGACCTACACGCCGGTCCCGAACGGTATGAGCCTGCTGGAGGACTGGGACGGCCAGGGAGACCCCCTGATCGACCAGTTCGTGGCCTCGACCGCGATCCACAGCGAGACCGGTTTCCAGCTGACGAACGCCACCGACCGCAACAAGGACGGCACGATCGACCACACCTGCATCGTGACGTACTCGGAGGAGGACGACGGCTCGATGCACCTCGATCTCGAGGCCTTTGACGCCGATGGAGCCCTGGATTCGGCCTTCTACGCGGTCAAGACCGTCGGCCCGGAGCGCTCGCTGATGGTGACCCAGATCGACTCGGACGGGGATGGAGTGATCGACCAGATCGACAACGAGCACATGACGACCAGCGGAGGCGTCCAGACGATCGTGCTGTCCAAGGACCTGGACGCCGACGGTGTCTTCGACCAGATCGAAACGACGACGCTCACGTTCCGCGGCGCCCACGACAGCTCCCAGCTCACGGTGCTGCAAGACGGGAACGGGACCGTGCTGGAGACCGTCGCCGTCGAATTGCAGCCGACCCCCCAGGGCTACATGCTGGACACCTACCAGGACGCGGACGGCGACGGCACCTTCGACCTCCGCAAGACCCAGTTGTCCGTCGTCGGGCCCTTCGCCAACGGCATCGACCAGGACCTGATGGGCGTCGACAACGAGAACGACGGGCTGTTCGACACGGCCACCCACACCGTGACCTACAAGTCCCTACGGGGAGTGAGCTACAACGAGTCGATCGGCACCGACCTGGGGGCCGACGGAACCCTCGAGGGTGTCGTGCTCCGGACGGACAACTTCGTCGCCGATCCGCCCCCCCAGGGCGACTGAGCCCGGGCCCACCAGACCGACGGGTCGAGCCCGACAAGTGGCCCCCCCCTCCCCGCGGAGGGGCGGGGGCCCGAGCGGATTCCGGGGTCAGTCGCGAACGACCTGGAAGATGGTCGTGGTCCCGCTGACCTCGTTGCCGACGACCAGCAAGGGCTCGCCGATGGGGCTCTGTGCCGGGGCGATGAACAACAGCCCCTCCGGTCCGAGATCGCCGGCGGTGCCCGCTTCGGGCACCCCGGCGAAGTCGCGGTTGTTCTCGTATCCGACGAACTGCGGCGAGGCGGGGTTCGTCACGTCGAACATCACGATGCCGCCGACGCGCTCCAGACCGACGAAGGCGATCTGGCGCCCGCCGATGCGTCCGACCACGACGCCCTCGGGCTCAGGCCCCTTGTCGTCGCTGCGGTCATCGAACGAGCCGTTCTCGTCGTTGGTCGAGTTGAATTCGCCCGGCAGTGCGGCCGCGGTGATCTCCTCCAGCAGGCTGCCGCTGTCGTAGACCAGGTCGCCGGCCGGCGACCAGATCGAGAAGGAGCGAGCGCCGTAGGCATAGATCGTTTCGTGTAGGCCATCCCCGTCCGCGTCGCCGTCGGCGACGGTCGTCTTCAGGCGACCGAGGTTCGCCTCGTCCTGGAGTTCCGCCGCGTCCGGGAAGACGAACGGATCCAGGACGAGGTCTTCGACCCGGGTCTCCTCGCTGAAGCCGTCGTAGTCCCGGGCATCGCCCTCGTTGGCGGTAATCAGCCAGGTCCGCCCCTGGGCGCGGAAGGCCGCGATGCCGTCCGGCTGGTACAGGCCCAGAACCGGCCAGGCCTGGGGCAAGATCGCGCCATCGCGGTTGCTCGCGTCGAACGCGTTCCCCGGTGCGGAGTGGTCCTTGGTCCCGAGGGCCACCAGGTCCGTCACCACCGCCTTCTCGAGATCGACAATGGCCAGAGCATTGTTCTCTTGGCACGTCACCCAGGCGATCCGTGAGTTGGCCCCCACAGCGACGAACTCCGGCTCCAGGTCTTGAGCAACGCTCGCCCCCGGCCCGAAGATCCGAATGCCGGGGTCGATCGTATCGCGCCCGAACTCCGAGAACCCCGCGGTGCGCACCGCCGCTTGGGTCAGCACGTCTACACCTCCGCCGAGGTCGATGATCGTGATGGAGCCCTCCGGGTCCACGAGATAATCATCATCCGGCTCCCCCTCGTTGGCGACCACGACCGCACGGCCGTTCGGGGTGAAGGTCAACATGTCCGGCAAGGCGCCCGCGGTGACCTGCGCGAGGGGGTTCCCGTCCACGTCGAAGAAGACGACCGTGCCGGGATCCTGGGTCACAGGAGCCTCGACCGCCACCGCCAGGGTGGCTTCTACGCCCCCGTTTGCCCGGGGAGCGCAGCCCACGGCCAGGCTGTTGCTCTCTGCACCGTAGGGGCTCATGTCGATCGAGAACAAGAGCCGGGGGTCACTGGGGTCGGCGAGATCCAGGACCTCGACCGCGTTCGCGAAGGCGTTGACCACGAACAGCCGCTGGGTTCCCGGATCGTGGGCCACGATCTCCGCGGCGCTCTCGTCGAACAGCCCGCTGACATACGTGCCGATCGGCACGAGGTCGAGACGGACCGGCACGGGACCGGTTCCGGCCTTCGCTTCCTGGGCCGCACCGGGCCCGAACAGCAGCGGGATCAACAGAGAGGCCAGGGAGAGCCCGGCCAACGGTCGGCGGGGGGCAGAACGGAGCGGGGAAGCGTCGGGGGATTGCATCTGCATCGTTTGGCTGGTGATCGGAAGGCTCGTGAGGGTCACGATCCGCCGCAGAAGCTAGGGGGCTCCCCCAGGCCGTCGTCGTCAATCGACTGCAAAGATGCTCCCCGCGCCGGCAGCCGGTGAGCTCCTTTGCGGTCCCCTTGCGCAGTGCTGTCCGCTGCCTGACGAAACTCCCCCTGGCCGCGCCCGGGGCGCCCGCGAGAATCCCCCGGATTCCTGACACATTCACGCCGGTCGAGCAGCGGTGGGGCTGACCCGGACGGCGGGCCCTCGTCCTGTAGTCGAGGCGGCCAAGGCCGGGACAACGCGCCCATCTTGAATGGGCAGCACGTCATTCCAATCGGTGAACAACATGTGCAGGACTCCTCTGCGAGCGACTTCCCTCCTCTTCACCCTGGTGGGTGCAACGCCCCTCTTCGCCCAAGCGACCCTCGATTCGTTGACCGGCACCGTGGGTGGTGAAGAGTTCGGCATCGAAGCTGTCGGATTGCCGGACATCGACGCGGACGGCTTCCCGGACTACGCGATCGCGGCCTCCGAGGGCAACGTGGTCCCCACCCAGTCCGGCTCGATCTTCCTGTACAGTGGGGCCACCGGGGCACAGATCAACGTAATCCGCGGCAACGGCCCCCTGATCGGGTTGCCGCTGACCTCCCGGCTGGGGGTTTCGATGGACGTCTTGAACGACGTGAACAACAACGGATTCCCGGAGTTGTTGGTCGGCGCGCCGAACGACCCGACCGGCGGGCCGAACGCGGGCTCGTGCGTCGTCATCGACCTCCAACCCCTGCCGGGGGGTCTCTACGCGGTCTTGACGGCCTACACGGCCCTGGGGGCGCCCAACGACCAGCTCGGGTTCCAGGTCCTGAACCTCGGGGACATGAGCGGGGATGGAGTGGACGACATCGGTTGCTCCGCTCTCAACGGGGGGTACATGATCCTGAAGTCCGGTGCGACGGGGGTTCCCCTGCCCCTCTCCCCCATCACGGCGGTCAGCACGTCCTTCGGCACCGACCTCGCGAACCTGGGGGACCTCACCGGCGACGGGGTTCCGGAGATCGCGATCGCCAGCGTCAACGTGAGCAACATCTTCGTCTACGACGGCTCCAGCGGGGCCATCCTCTCGAACCTGTCGGTCTTCCCCGGCGGTGGTGCGGACTCCGCCGTGGCCAACATCGGCGATGCCGACGGGGACGGGTTTCCGGACGTGGTCGTCGGCGCGAGCAATGCCGTCGATCCCGCCGGCGTGCCCACCGGCGGAGTGGCCTTCTTCAGCGGAGCGAGCGTCGGCGCAGGCCAACCGGTGAACCCGATCATCTACTACGGAGACGCGGCCGGCGACGGCTTCGGTCTGTCGGTTTCGGCCGTGGGCGACGTCGACCAGGACGGAGCTCTGGACGTCCTGATCGGAACCGCGGCGGACTATGCCCGCGTCGTGGATGCGTTGACGGGCCGGAGGATCTTCGACGTGACCGGCGCCGGGCCGTCCTTCGGCCAGACCGTGCGCGGCATCGGAGACCTGAACCTCGACTCCTTCCCGGAGATGATCGTCGGCGGGCCAACGGTCGGTGGCCCCGGCGCCGCGTCCGTGATCTCCGCCGTCGACCCGAGCCTGTCCCTGAACGGATACCCGGCCACGATCCAGGCGGCGAACGGCGGCACCCAGACCTGGCTGCTGGATGCCGGCCCGGCGAACGCGGGACGCACGTACCTGGTGGTCGGGACCGCATCGGGCACGTCCCCCGGGTACCAATCCGCCTGCGGCTCGGTCATCGCGCCGCTCAACCTGGATGACGTCTCGACCCAGTCGATCGCCTTCGCGAACGGCCCGATCTGGCAGAACAGCTTCGGGACCCTCGATGCCCAGGGGCAAGCGACGGCACAGCTCGTGATTCCCGCCGATCCCGTCTTGGCCGGGATCACCGTCGACCACGCCTACACGTTGCTCCTCGGGGTCGCGTGCTTCGACTTCGCCAGCAACCCGATCCGTTTCGAAATCCAATAGGACGCCTCGCGCGCAGCCCGTTCGCTCGATGCCATCAAGGGTGGCACCGGGCGTTCGGGTCCCTGCATGTCCCAGGGACGCGCTCGCCGTCCGTTGCAACCGGTCCGATGCACACCTCGCCCTCGATGCCCCGGGACGATCTCCACGGCGCCGCGGACGCCGCGTCGATGCCGAGGTCCGCCCTGGGACAGGCCGACCTCCAGCTTGTCCAGCGCGCGCTGTCGGGCGAGGCCGCGGCGCGCGAGGCCCTGCTCGAGCGGTTGCGCATCGTGCCGCGGCTGGTCGTGCTGAAGAACGCCCGCTTCGGTGGAGCCTTCCGGCAGGCGGAGCTCGAAGACCTGGTCCAGGAGGTCCTGCTCGCGGCCTGGCGGAAGCTCCGGGTCTTCGCCGGGCGCGGATCCCTGGATGCGTGGCTCGCCCGTTTCGTCCACCTCGAGATGGCCGGGCGTTTGCGCCGCCGGGACCGGGACCTCACGGTCGGGACGGCCCCGAGCTTGGACCAGCTCGAGGCCACGGACGAGGGGGAGGCGGTCGGAGACGACGAGCGGTCGATCCTGTACCGCGCCCTCGAGCGGCTCGGCCCTCCGGACGCGGACGTCCTGCGCCTGCGCCACCTGGAGGGCTGGTCCTTCGGGCGGATCGCCCGGGCCCAGGGCGTGGGCGAGGCGGCCGCCCGCACCCGGTACTATCGGGCCCTGGGTCGGATGCGGGAACTGCTCGCGGCGAACCCGGCCAGCGGAGGGAGGGCGAAACAGACATGAGCGAACCGAAGCGCCGACCCATCGAGGAGCTCCGCCGGGATCTTCGCGCAGCCTCCGCGGGCGAGAGCACCCCCTCGGAGCTGGAGGAGCTCGTAGCCATTGGAGACCGCCTGGAGGAGCTGGGGGTCGCCGAGCGGGCCGAGCTCGCGGCGGCACACCGGGCCCCGGACGACGCGACCGGTGCACGCACCCTGGAGGGGAACGCGATCGCACGGCTGCGCGCGCGGGTGCTCGGAGCCCACGGACCCGCGGTGCCCCGCGGCCTCTTGATCAGCGTGGGACTCGGCTCCCTCGCGGCGGCGGTCCTGTTCCTGGTCCTCCGCCCCTGGGGGAACGGCGAGGAGCGGTCCAGGGACCCGAAGATGGGCCAGGGGGAACCACGCTTCAGCGTGCTCGCACCCCGTGGTCTCGTCGACGCCTACGGCCCGATCCTGTGGAGCGGCGACGCCCCCCTGGGCGGCAGCTTCCGGGTCGTCGTGTCCGACGCGACCCAGGCTACGGTCGGCGGCGAAGTGACTCGCAGCCGGCACCTGACCGAGCCGCGCTGGGACGTCCCCGAGGAGGAGTGGCGGACGTGGCCGGCGAGCATTCAGCTGCGGGTGCTCGTCTTCGGGCCGGAGGGACCCAACGATCTCGTGACGCGTGGGCCGGACACATGGGCGGAGCTGCGTTCGCATTAGCCTGGGTCTTGGGGGTGACCGGGATGACACCGGCCATCGCGCAGGACGAGGTCCCGGCGGAACGTCCCCAGGACCTGCGCACCTGGCGCAACCGACTCTCGGGCGCCCTGCGAACAGGCCCGTACGAGCCACTCGCCGACGAGGTCGAAGCCTTCCTCGCCCGGGCCCACGACGAAGACCGCTACGCCTGGTCGATCATCGCCCTGCGGGCCGCGCGGACGAGCTACGCCG
The DNA here is from genome assembly GCA_901007745.1 of Hippocampus kuda. NCBI lineage: Eukaryota > Metazoa > Chordata > Actinopteri > Syngnathiformes > Syngnathidae > Hippocampus > Hippocampus kuda. The sequence goes on from CAAKHF010005844.1 coordinate 266,482, forward strand.
AGGGGCGTTTCGACCGCGCGCGGGCCTTCCTCGACCGGCTCGAAGTCGGGCGCGCAGGCCTCGACGACCGCGAGCTGCCCTGGGTCATGGGCATCGCCTGGGCCCTGTCCGCCCGGATCCACCTGCGCGCCGGGCGGGCGGATCTGGCCGAGCCCGAGATCGCGCGCGCCGCTGAGCTGACCACCGAGCTGGTGCGCGTGTTCGGCAACGCTCCGCAGGCTCCGACGGCGCGTTCGTACCAGCGCTACGTGGACCTGCGCCGGGTCGAGCTGGCCATGGCGCGTGGGCGCGGGAAGGCAGCCCTCGCACGGATCGAAGAGGTCCTCGCCGACCGGGAGACCTGGCGACCGGACGACGCCGCGGCCTGGGCGCGCACGGTCACGGACTGGATGCACCTGCGGATCGACCAGGCCGCAGTCCTCGAAGACATCGCCCTGGACGAGGGGGCCGGTGCCGACGGAGCGATCGATGTGCTCGAAGAAGCCCTGGCGACCTTCGACGCGGCGGGGCAGAGCAACGACCCGCTCCGTGCGAAGGCCCTGCTCGCTCTGGTCCGCAGCCGAATCCGCAGCGGATCCGTGCCCGCGGCGGGCCGGGCGCTCGACGAGACCCGCGCCCTGATTCCGGAGGCGGACATGGACCTCCTGCCGGCCTTCGCCACGGCCGAAGCCGAGTTGGCCCTCGCACGCCGGGCCGCCGGTGAACGCGTTGCGGCGGAGGAATGGGTCAGCCTCGACGCGAACCTCCGCCGCGCGATCGACGCACAAGCAGGCGCCCTCGCCCGGCTGCCGGTGGCCGAGGGAGGGCGGGCGGTCCTGCATTTCGTCGAGCGCCGGGCTCCCCTCGCCGCTTGGGTTCGGGTCGCGGTCGCGCGCTTCGGCCCCGAGGAGGGGACGCGACGCGGACTCGAACGCCTCGCGAGCCTCCAGGTCCTCGGCACCCTGTCGCAGCGCCATCGCGCGGCTGCGCCGTCGATCGACGAGCTGCGCCGGACATTCGTCTCGCCGGGTCGCGGCCTGGTGGTCTTCCTCCCGCTCCCGCGGGCCTCCCTGGCCCTCGTCCAGGACGAGCGGGGAGCGGAGCAGGTCGATTTGGCCGGCATCCATGCCCTCCAACGCGCCCGGGTCGATCACCTGGCCGCCTTGCTCGTGCCGGACGGTGCCCTCGACGATCCCTCGACACGGGGCCGCGCCGTCCGTGAGGAACGCACGGCTGCGGAACGCCTGGGCGAGCTCCTGTTTCCGGCGCCCCTCGCCCGGCGGGTCGCCGACTGGGACGCCGCCACCCTCGTGGGCCTCGACCTGCTCGGGCCGACCGCGGTCACTTGGCTCCCGGTCGCCGAACACGAGCACCTCGGTCGCGCCCTGGCCCTCGACACCACGCCGTCCCTGTCCTTCGCGACGGCCACCGCACAACGTTGGGAAGGGAATCTGGTCGGGGAGGACACGGGGCGTGAAGAGCTCGTCCTGTTGGGCGGCATCCGCCCCGACCCCACCCTGTCCGAGCGCTACCCCGGCCTCGAGCACCTGCCCCTCAGCCAGCGGACGGCCGAGCGGCTGGGCGCCCCGTATCGGAGCCTGCGCCTACTGACCGGAGACACGGCCACTCCGGCGAACCTCCTCGGGGGCGCTCTGGCGGGTTCGGCGGTGGCGCAGTTCCTGGTCCACGGGGTGCAGGACCCGACGCGGGTCCGGCCGGCGGGCCTGGTCCTGGGGTCCGAAGCCGACCGCTCCGGCCTGCTCTTCGCCGCCGACGTCGAGCGCGTTGCGGCCCCGCGCCTGGTCCTGCTAACGAGCTGCCAGAGTGGACGGGGACCGTTGCGCCGCGGCGACTCCGGCGCCAGCGACCTCGGCGGCGCTTGGCTCCTGGCCGGGGCCCAGGCCGTGTTGGTGGCGCGCAGCGACGTGGGGTATCGCGCGATCCTCGCCTTGTCCTCTCCCTTCCATCGCGCCCTGCGGGAGGAGGGCGCCTCACCGGCGGAGGCCCTGCGGCGGGCCTTCGAGGAGCTCGCGGCGACGGATGACCCGGAGCTCCTGCCCTTCCGCTATCCCCTGCTCGAAGTCACCGGAGCAGGGCAACTGCCCCTGTTCCGACCCGATCAGCGACGCCCCCGGGACCGGATCCCGGAGTGGATCGCAGGCGGCCTGCTGCTCGCACTCCTGGTCCGCGTCGCCCGGGGCTTCAGGAGCCGGACGGCGGACTAGGGGGCGGGGGCGGCGTGGGCGGATCGCCGCCGGGGGGATCGACGAGGTCCGGCGGATCGGGTGCATCTCCCCCACCGGCACCTTCGTAGGCGTTGTCGCCGATACTCCAGAACGACGTGAGCCAGTCGCCTCCCGGATTCAGGCTCGGGAAGTAGGCCAGGGTGGACAGGAACGCGGGGAACGGAGTGAAGCCGGCGCCGGCCCCCTGGGCCCCCAGGAAAGCGTGGATCCACTGGGCCGCGTCCTCGTCGAGGGAGGCCGCGTAGACGCTCGCCGGGCCGGCCTCGAGGACGTCGAGTTGGCCCGTGCCGGACTCCGCCCGTACCGCCCGCACCACCAGGTGCTGGACCGCCGCCCGGTTCACGTTGTCGGGCCAGAGGTTGAGCACGTGGGACTGGGTCCAGGTCGAACCGTCCGCCGCCAACGGCACGTAGAACGCCTGGGCGGCGGCGGGGTCGAGGCCCGCGGGGTCGAGCTGGACCCACTGTTCGATCAAGACTCCGGTGGGGGTGAACGCGAGGGACGCCACCGGCGGATTCAAGGTCAGGTGCAACCGCGCGAGGTCGTGGGGTACATCGACCTCCGCCCAGGAACCGGCGGGGTCCACGGAGACCGCCTGCCCCGTTCCATCGACCAGGCTGTTCTCGCAGACGCGCAGCAGGCCGGCCTCGGGGTCGGACAGGAACAGATCCGGGTCCCCGTCCCCCGAGGCGTCGAACAGCAGGGGCCAGGCCGTCGACACCATGGCGGATGGCCAGCTCTGGCCCACGTCGATGACCTCCATGCCCGTCGACGTCAGGGCGAAGCTCGGCCCGGTCCCCGCGGCGACCGCGACCGCATCTTGAAACAGCACGAAATGCCCCGAGGGGGCCGAGGCATCGCCGTGCGCCACCACCAGATCGTCCGCGCCGTCTCCGTCCACGTCGCCGGCAACCAGGGCGAAGGCCTGGATGTCCCCCAACGACAGGGCCGGCCCCGCGCTGCCGGCCCCGGCGACGAGCAGCTGGGACGCGCTGCTCCCCACCCCCACCGCGAGGGCCGCGATCCGCTCGTGAACCCCGGATCCGCTCCGCAATACGGCGGCGACCGCCCCCTGCAAGTCGACCGCCTGGTGCTCGAGCAACACCCCGTTCAGATCGTAGATGCGCACGCCGTCCGGCCCGATGGTGGCGAGCTCGGACGCGGCGTCGCCGGACCAGTCCAGTGCCAGGAGCTCGAACGCCTGGGCCGGCAGGTTCAAGACGGCCGTCGGTGAGGGACTGCCGAAGGGATCCGTCAACGCCAGGACCGCGGTGCCCGAGGCAGACAGCCCCACCAGGCCCGCGTTGCCGGCCGCGTCGACCCGCACGCCCGCGAGCCGCGTCACGCCGGCCCAGGACGGTTCGGCGAAAGCCTCCTCGCGCACGACCGGGCTTTGGGCGAAGTCGAAGAAGACCCGCCGCAGGCCGTCGGAGGCCGCCACGACGAGACCGTCAAAGCCGTCCCCCGTCGCGGCCTGGAACACGCAGATGTCCGCGCAGGCCGCCCCGGACAGCAGGGACTGCACGAGCGTGAAACGGCCCGGAGCAAAGGCGTAATAGAGGTCGCCACCGGCGAGCCAAAGGGCGTCCGCGAACAGATCGCCGTTCAGGTCCGCCTGCGCAGAGCGACCGACGGAGCCGGCCTGCTCCCAGGGGATCACCCGGGTGGAGGTGGCCTCGAAATGGGTGGATTGAGCTCCCCCGAGGGGGGCGAGGGCGAGTCCGAGCAGGGCGTGGAGTCCGCCGGCACGCAGAAACGGTCCGAGTTGAAAAGGCATGGCATCCGGGAAGCGAGGGGCCAGCGCGATCGTGTCCGCCCCACCCTACCTCCTCCGGGCCCGGTCGGTTCCGTGCAAGCCCCGACCCGCGGCCGGAATCGGAGGCCGTCGTGTCCGCGCTGTCCACCGCCGCGTCAGGTGCGGAGAAACGCGGCAACCGCGCCCTGCCCCGGGCCGGAGACCTAGACTGCCCCGATGAACAAGCAGCGCGTCGGCATCCTGATCTTCGCGAACGTCGAAGTCCTCGACTTCGCGGGTCCGTACGAGATCTTCTCCCGCACGCGCCTCGAACCGGGCCCGGCCTCGCGGCGCACCGAGGAGACCGCGCCCTTCGAGGTGGTCACCATCGCCCCCACCGCCGAGCTCGTCCCGGCCACCGGAGGGCTGCGGATCGCGCCGGACCACTCCTTCGCGGATGCGCCTCCGCTCGACCTGCTGATCGTCCCCGGGGGCTTCGGAACGCGGCCGCTCCTGGAGGACGAAGCGGTGCTCGCCTGGCTACGGGAGCGCGCGGGCCAGGCCCGTCAGGTCGCCTCGGTCTGCACCGGGGCCCTGTTGCTCGCCAAGCTGGGACTGCTGCGGGACAAGCGCGCCACGACCCACTGGGCGGCCCACGACCTGCTCGCCTCCCTGGACGGATCGATCGACGTCCGCCGGGACGAGCGGGTCGTCCACGACGGGATCATCACCTCGGCCGGCGTCGCCGCGGGCATCGACATGGCCCTGTCGGTGGTGGAGCGGCTGTGCGGCAAGGCCGTGGCCGACGAGACCGCCCACTACATCGAGTATCCCCGCGGGGCGACGGTCGACTGACCCCCGCCCCGGGGCGGCGCTACAACCGGACGCAGGCCAGCTCTTCCTGACTGCGCACCAACAAGAGGCGCCCGCTGAGGGCCATGGGTGCCCACATCTGGTTCGAGCGCCGCTCGGTCGCGCCGAACAGGTCCGCGGAAGCGACCTCGTTGTAGCCCTCGGGGGTGGCCTCGACGATGTGCAGGACACCGGTCTCGCCGTCCAGGATCACCAGGTGGTCCCCGGCGAGGATCGCGTTGCCGCGGCCCAAGAACGGCTCTTCGCCGGTGCGCCACACCTCTTCTCCCTCGAGGCTGAGGCACAACAGTCCGCCCTCGGCCCGGTTGCGGCGCGTGAAGTTCCAGTTCTCGTTCACGATCGCGTACAGGTGGTCCCCGTGCAGCAGGGGCCGGTGAACCTGGGCGCCGCGCTCGATCCGGAACAGCTCCTCGTACCCGACCTTTCCGTCTTTCTCGGTCAGACGGAGCATTGCGGACCCGGCGCGGTAGCCGCCGGTCAGGAACAGGCGCTCGTCGTCGATCCGCACCGGGGGAGGAATGGGCAGACGCGTCAGGGTGGTCTCGAACTGCCAGTTGATCCCGCCGTCGCCCAGATCCAGGGACGTGACCGTCGTCGGGGCCGCCGCGTCCGTGCCCGAGGCGGTGTAGCTCGTCGAAAGGAAGAGCAGCTGTCGCTTCCCGAGCAGCTCCAGGACGACCGGGGTCGAGTGGCTGTATCCGAGCCCTTCGCTGACCCAGACCTCGTCGCCGGACGCTCCGTCGAGGGCCACCAGCCCGACGTCTTCTCCGAGGACGGTGACGATGACCAGGTTGCCCTCGAGGACCGGTGAGCCGGAGAAGCCGAACATCGGTTCACGGCCGCCGAAGACCTCGCGCAGGTCGTGGCTCCAGACGAGGCGCTGCTCTTCGCGGTCGAAGGCCGAGACGTGGCCGAACCCGCCGCTGGTGTAGACACGCTCGTCGTCGACCGCGGGGACCGAGCGCGAGCCGTCGAAGTTCAGGCGACCCGGCGCCTCGTAGCCGTCCGACCACAGCTCCTCGCCGCTGGTCAGGTCGAAGACCCGCAACATGTCCCCCTGGGTCCCGTCCCGGTCGAACAAGAACACCCGGCCGTCCCGGATCGCGACGCCCCCGAACCCCCGGCCGATCGGCTGGCGCCAGACCTCTTCGGGCCCGTCCGCTCCCCACTCGAAGTTTGTGTCGAGGGCAGGGACCGCGCCGTTGCGATTCGGCCCGAGGAACTGGGGCCAATCGGCGGGGGCGGTGGTCTCGGCCGCCTCCTCCTCTTGGACCCGGGTCGAAACCAGCGGGTCCGCGGGGGAAGCGAGCGAGAAGAGCAGGACGGAGAACGAGAGCATCATGATCGTGGTTCGGGGATCCCGGGTCGTGGACGCGCAGGGTACCCGCTCGCCGGCATCGACTGGCCGGCCCAAGGGCTCCCTCTACCCAAACTTGACCGTGCCGGGGCCGGCCCGGAGCCCGGCGTCAGGATCCGAGGGTGAGGTCCAAGGCGTTGCAGAGCTCGACCCCCCCACCGGTGATGGCCCCCTGAAGGCTCAGGGTGACGCCGAACAGATCGATGTCCTCGGGGACCGGGACCGTGAAGGAGTCCAGGCCGCCCGACGAGGGCTGCACGACCTCGAACAGGAGCGTCCCCGTGACGACGTCCACCAAGAGCTCTCCCGCCGGCAGCAGGATGCCGGCCGAGGGCAGATCCCGGGCGTGGAGGATCGAGAAGGCGGCGCCGGGATGACCCGAGGTGTCGATCGTCGCCATCCAGTTCGTGCCGATCACGGGGCTACCGAGGCTCTGCAAGCACAGGGGGTTGACCCCCGACCCGTTGCGGACGATCGCGGAGGCGACCGCCGCCCGGTCCAGGAAGAGCAGCCAGACCGCCCCGGCATCGCAACGATCCGGATCGTCGAGCAAGCAGAACGAGACGGCGTCGACGATCGCATCGTCGTCGCCGGGGGCACCGACCCAGAGGTCGGGCACCCCGTCTCCGTTCCGGTCCCCGGCCAGGGCCAGGGCCGTGCCGAAGTCGTCGCCGTCCTCCAGGTCGCCGTCGAAGCCCCCCTGCATCTCGGCGATCTCGAGCTCCAGCCGGACCGTCCCGTCGGCGCGCAGGAACAGGAGCCAGAGTCCGCCGCGGTTGCTCCCCAGGCCGTCGTCGTCTTCGGCCCCGACCATCAGCTCCGGCAGGCCGTCCCCGTCCAGGTCCCCCATGCACTCCAGGGCGCTCCCGAAGCAGTCGAGACCGAGGGTGCCTCCGAAGCCCCCGGCCCCGTCACCGATCTTCTGTTCTCCGATCACGGTCCCGTCGGCCGCGAGGAACAGGACGTACACCGCCGCCTCGTGTCCGCAGAAGGAGTCGATGTTGGCCGCCACCGCCAGGTCCGCGACACCGTTCCCGTCCAGGTCTCCCAGGGCTGCGAGCCCGTGCCCGAAGCGATCGTCGTCCCCGAGGGCCGCGGCGAGGCCCCCGGCGGTGTCGCTGATCTTCGTGCTCTGCTTCACGGTCCCATCGGGGTTCAGGAACAGCACGTATACGGCGCCGTGGTCCTTCCCCCCGTCGTCGTCCAGGGGTGCGCCGACGGCCAGGTCGATCACGCCGTCTCCGTCGAGGTCCCCGAGGTTCGTGATGTCCTGGGAGAAGAAGTCCGAGGCCTCGAGCCCGCCAAAGAAGCCCCCCACCCCTTCGGTGATCATCTGCTGGTCCCGGACGGTGCCGTCCGAGCGCAGGAACAGGATGAAGACCGCCCCCATCCGGAAGTCGGGGAAGGAGTTGCCCGGGTGGTCCGTCCCGACGGCCAGATCGGGAACGCCATCTCCATCGAGGTCCCCGAGCCCCTCGACGGCCACCCCGAACCGGTCCGATTGCTCGCTCGGTCCAGCGAAGCCCCCCTCGGCCCCGCTGATCTTCTGGATCCTCCGCAGCACGTTATTCGGGCTGAAGAACGCGATCCACACCGCCCCGGAGGCCGTGAAGGTCGCGTTGTCCCGACGGGACCCGAAGGCGACCTCGCTCCCCCCGTCCCCATCGAGGTCACCGAGGACCGCGATGGATCCGCCGAACTCGTCGAGGACCGCCGTGGGCGAGTCCCCCTCGAAGTTCAAGATGCGGTGCGACCGCACGACCCCTCCGGGGGTCTGCATTGCCCCATGGGCCGGGGGGACCGCGACGAGGGCGAGCAGCAATGCGCACAGGGTGCGCCCAGGGCGAGCGAAGAGATGCATCGGGACCGATCCGGAAGGACTTCCGCGGGCCTGCGGCCCCGCCACGTGGCCAGGCACACCCCGCGAATCTACACCGGATCCGGCCAGCCTGCCGGATTCGTCCCCCGGGGGGCCTGCCTCAGGCCGGAGCGCGGAACGCGGTCCAGATCTCGCGCCAGGACAGCTCCTTGCCCCGCATCAGCATCGCCATCGCGAAGATCTTCCCGGCCAGGGAGCGGAAGAGCCAGATGGCCGCGACGAGGAAGACCAGGGCCAGCCCCACCTCCCAGGCGGCCGGATCCCCCATCACGAACCGGACGACCATCGCACCGGGTGAGGTCAGCGGGAAGATCGAGCGCACGCGGTACATCGTGTCGTCGGGCTCTTCGATCCCGAAGAACGCGAGGCCCAGGGCCAGGGCCGGCAGGAACATGAAGACCCCGCGCGAGGAGGTGTTGGGGTCGTCGATCGTCGCCGCGATCGCCGCGAAGAAGGCGAACCACATCAGGAACCCGAGCAGCCCGAACACCAGGAATCCGACGAAGAGCCGGACGTCGACGATCTCGATCGGGAGCGTGAAGGGCTCGTGAAACAGCCCGTAGAGCTGGTTCGCGATCCACCAGCAGACCGTCAGGGACAGGAGCCCGGCGAAGGCCACCAGGGCCAGGCCGACACACTTGCCATCGATCCAGGTCTGGACGCGAATCGCTGACAGCACGCTCTCGGTGATGTGGTTCTGCTTCTCGCCGGTGATGCTGGTGAACAGGTGCACGCTGCCAACGAACAGCCCCATCATCATGGCCCCCAGGCAGACCGCCGCCAGCAGTTGCAACTTGGCCTTCGCGTCCGGGTCGCTCTCGGTCGCCGCACTGAGGCTGACCGGCGTGGAGACGAAGATGTCGTTGAGCTGGTCCTCCGACAACCCGGAGTTCTTCACGCGGGCCGCCGTGCGCGCCTCTTCGATCCGGGCCACCAGCTGGGAGTACCACGCGGGGGGATCCTCCTGGACGATCACTTCGACGTCGTCCAGGCCGCGAACGAAGACCACCGTGCCCAGGTCTTCGGAGCGGACCTGGGCGCGGGCGTCCTCTTCGGTCAGGCTCCCGGCGGGCACGGGTAGGAAGTTGAAGGGCAGGTGGTCGGCGTTCGACAGCTCGAAGGCATCGCCGACCACCGTGACCGGGGCCTTGATCGACGGCTCGGAATCGCGCTCCAGCCAGGCGAAGAACAACGCGCCGCAACAGAACATCACCAGGGTGATGAAGAAGTCCTTGCGCTTGAAGACCCGCCGGAACTCGAAGGCGGCGACGGTCCAGATGTCGCGCAGGGCGCTCATGCGGGCTCCTCCATGGTCTGGGACTCGGCCGGTGCTGCCTCGGGCTCGGCCCCGGTGCGCCGCACGGCCTCCACGTAGATGTCGTGCAGCGTCGGGCGTTCGTCGTGGACCCCCACGATGGTCACCCGTCGGGTCAACTCCGCCAGCACGTCGTTCAGGGAGCCTTCTTCCGCCAGGTTCACGCGGACCCGGACGAAATCGGGATCCGCTCCGGGGGCCGGCTCGAGCCGCTCGGCGGAGAGGACCCCCGCGAGATCGGCCAGGTCCGGAACCTCGGGGCCGCCGGCCAGGTCGAGCAACAGGCAGCGCCCGACCTGGGCGTCCCGGCGCAGCTCCTCCATGGTCCCGGCCAGCACGCTCCGGCCGCGGTCGATCAACAGGATGCGGTCCGCGGCACGCTCGACCAGGGGCATCTGGTGCGCGGACAGCAACACCGTCGTGCCCTCGTCCCGCATCTGTCGAATGTGCCCGAGGAAGCGCTCTTGGTTCACCGGATCGAAACCGGAAAAGGGTTCGTCGAGCACCGCGACGGTCGGGCGGTGCAGTACGGCTGCGGCGAACTGGATCTTCTGCTGGTTGCCCTTGGAGAGGCTGTCCAGCTTGTCCTCCATGCGCTCTGCCAATTCGAGCTTCTCGAGCCAATGCAGCGCCGCGGTGCGTGCCGCCGCCTTGGTCATCCCGCGCAGCATGCCGAAATAGATCAGGCTGCGCAGAATGGGCACGTCCTTGTGCAGCCCGCGTTCCTCCGGCAGGTAGCCCACGCGCCGGGGATCCTGCCCCCCCGACGGGGCCCCGTCGATCTGCCAACGCACCGTGCCCGAGTCCGGACGGATGATGTCGAGCAGCATCCGCACGACGGTGGTCTTGCCGGCGCCGTTCGGCCCCAGCAGGGCGAAGATCTCCCCCTGGCGCACGTCGAACGAGAGCCCGTCCACCGCCCGCACGGCGGCGTACTGCTTGACGACATCGCGCACTTCGAGGGTAGAGCGGTTCATCGGAGATCCATGGTACGCCCGGGGGGCTGGCCGAACAGGCGGGGCTGCCCCGGCCGCCGGCCGGCGAGCCTGGACACTCCCACCTGCGCAGCCGGCTCCGGACTATTCACGGGTGCACCGGCTTTCCCCGGGGCATGTCTCGATTTCGGCGGCGACAGGAGCGGTCCCCGGGCGGGGTCGACCCGAGGAACTCGATTCGGCACAGCCGGGGGCGGTTTGCCGGCTCCCCAGGCTTCCGGCGGGCCTGCGCTCGACGTTATCCTGCCGGCGCTGTCATCCCCACCCCGTACCGCTGCCCGTACGGAGACTCGCACAACTGAGAGACACCATGAAGTACCCCTCCCGGTCTCACTCCTTGGCCCTCGCCGCGATGGGCCTCCTCGTCCCCTCCCTGTCCGCGCAAACCGAGCGAGTCGATTTCGTCGACCCGACGGGGCTGGAGGCCAAGGCACAATTCACGATGCTGTCCGGGGGCTCGATCCTGCAGATCGAGCTGCGCAACACGTCGACCGGGGCCCCGGCGACCTTCCGCGCCGAGGACCAGCTCGTGACCAGCATCTCCTTCGACTTCGGTGCGGCGGGCTTCGGGAACCCCGGAGAAAGCGTGATCACGGGGGGGATGGTGTTGACCGGCTCGACCAGCTCGACCCTGAACTTCAGTCTGGGGGACCTCGGGCCGAACTCCGGCGTGACCGGCGAATACGGCTACGGCAACACCGGGGCCCGCAGCCTGCGACCGAACTTCGTGACCGCCAACGCGGAAGCGGCCACGATCTTCGGGGGCTCGAACAAGGACGGAGACGTCGGGCTCGCCGGTCCCCAGGCCGGTCTCGTCGCGAACCCGGCGGCCCTCGACCTGGCCGGCGTCGGCGCGATCCAGAACGAGATCGTGATCACGCTGAACATCAGCCCGCCCCTGGTCGACCTGAGCTTCCTGACCGACAACGGGGTGGTCGTCGAGTACGGGGACGATGCAGCCTTCACCCTGTCCACCCCGGGGGCGGTCGACTTCCCCTCGGTCGTGCGCGTGAACGACGGGGGAGCCCTCAACGCCCCGGACTCGCTGCTGGCCGCACCGGGCAGCTTCCCGAGCCTCGGAAACGCGGGCTTCACCGTGCAGATGAACGACCCCACCGACGCCTGTGGCACGACCCCCGGCTCCCTCGCGGTGGTCTACTTCGGCACGACGCCCTTCTCCAGCTTCTACGCGCTGTTCGGCTGCCTCCCCGGCGGCGCCGGTGAGATCCAGGTGGACCCGGCCACGGTCGGCCCCCAGAACGGCCCCTTCCCCTGGGCCGGCGCCGGCTCTCCCACGGACCACGTGTTCCCGATCCCCAACGACCCGGTGATGCTCGGCGTCACCTGCTACGGACAGGGTTTCTGGCTCGACCCCACCGGCCCGGCGGCACCCCTGATCCTGACGAACCGGCTCGAGGCGACGATCGGCTAGGGCCTCCGCGGCTCGAGATCGGATCCCGGGGGAGGCGGAGGCCTCTCCCGGGATCTAGAGTTTGCGGGATGGGAGAGATCGACAAGGAGAGCCTGGCGAAGCGATTGGCCGCGGCGGGCCCCGATCGCATCAACGAGGTCTTGATCGCCGCCGAGGTGGAGCCCGACCAACGGCTGCGGGACGCGCTCGCCAGCGCACCGGGTGCGGAAAACCTGTGGGACGACTCCATCGTGTTGACCCTACAGCGTCTCGGAGCCTCGGCACTGAAACTGCCCAGCGCGATCCACGCATACGATTCGCGCCCACGCACGCCGAATACGAAGCTGATCTCCCAGTCCGCGCGACAAATCGCCGAGGCCGCCTCACGTGCCCAAGGGACCCTGGGCGTCGATCGCTACCTGGCCGCGGTTCTCGACGATGCGCTCCAGTTCGGACACAGCTTCGGGACGCGGGGCCGCTTCCCGGACATGTTCCTGCAGGCCCTCGGCAAGCACTACCAGTCCTCCTTCGAAGCGCACCCGGACGTCGTCCGGCTGGTCCAGGATCTGCGCCGCTCCGTCGCACGCATCGACGACTACCAATACGTCCTCGCGGTCGATGGGCGCCGCATCGTCTTCCGCGTCACGAGCCTCGGCGGGGACTACGTCCAGAGCGGGGAGTCCGGCCTCCTGGTCCCGAACCGCGCGCTCCTGCTGCACCAGGACCTGGGCTTCTTCACGGCGGACTCGATCGAAGAGCTCGAAGCCCTGATCAACGACCCCAGCGCCCGGGAGCAGCAGTTCCAGGAGTTCTTCGAGCGCCACCCCCACTTCCTGCGCCGGGGCGATTACCGGGAGGTCCACGCGCAGGTCTACCTGAAGCGCGAAGACCGGGGGCCGCTGATCCCGGACTTCATCCTGACGAACCGGGCGACGACCAAGGCCGCGATCGCGGACCTCAAGTTGCCCAAGGCCAAGCTGATCCGCCGGCAGAAGAACCGCGTGCGCTTCGCCGATGCGGTGATGGAGGCCCGGGCGCAGCTCCTGAAGTACCAGCGCTGGTTCGAGGAAGAACGCCACCGCAAGCGGCTGGAGCCGGCCTTGGGTCTGCCCGTGTATCGACCGGACTTGATGGTCATCATCGGCCGGGCCGAGGAGTTCTACGACCCCTTCGAGCGGGCCGAGCTGCGGGCCGACAACCCCGACCTGGACGTGGTCACGTACGACGACATCCTGGACGAGGCCAAGCGGCGGCGGCTGATCATCGACGGGGACGGCTAGGTCCGCCCCCGTCGGGCCGACTCAACCCCGCCTGGCGTCCCGCGGCATGTCGATGCCGGCCCAGCAATCGGGGGTCCAGATGTCCCGGTTGCCGGCAGCCTTCGCGTACAGGAACAACTGCATCTTGTAGGCCGTCATCCACTTGACCGAGGTCTCGAGCAGCGCGCGGCCCAGGGGCAGCTCCTCCCCCAGGGGCGACTTGGCCACCTTGTCGTCGAAGTCCGCGTCGGACAGCTCCGCGAAGAAGGCCTTCAGCGCGCTGGCCTGCCGATCCAAGGCGGCGGGGATCTCGTCCGCGCTCAATTCGGCGCAGCGGGCCTCCCACTCCTTGTAGCCGCTCCAGCTCCCGTCGGCCATCGCCCGCGCTCCGCCGATCCCACAGAAGCTGAGGTAGCGCAGCACCTCGAGGGTGGTGCGCTGGTCCTCCCCCGGGCGGTAGTCGAGCCCACCCGCGGGGATCTTAGTCGCGAGGTGGCGGGTGATCTCGATCTCCCGCAGCAGGGTGTCGAGGACGTCGTCTTTGGTCAGCATGCCGGCCTTCGCAGGGTCGTCGGTGGAACAGGAGGCGCGCAGTATACGCGACGCACCGAACCCTCGGACGGGGCCGGCGCGCGGGTGTAGGATGCTGCCTTCCCCCGCCCCGGACCCCCAGCATGCGCAAGCCGACCGTCCCCGGACTCCCGCTCCCGCTCCTCCTCCTGTGTCCCCTGGGGACCGTGGCCGCGCCCCTGCCCCAGGACGAGGCCGCGACCGGCCTCACCCTGTGGTACGACACGCCCGCCGCGGAATGGAATCACGGCCTGCCGGTCGGCAACGGTCGCCTCGGCGCCATGGAGCTCGGGGGGACGACGACCGCGCGCATCCAACTGAACGAGGACAGCATCTGGGCTGGTGGACCGGTTCCGGAGGTCCCCCCGGATGCGGCCGAGGCGGTCGCGGAGGCGCGGACCCTGCTGTTCGCCGGCCGCGCGGCGGAGGCCGAGGCGGTCGTCGCTTCCCGGGTGCTCGGCAAGCGCATCTCGCCGCGCAGCTACCAGCCCCTCGGAGACCTGACCCTGACCCTGCCGGTGGACCCCGAGCAGGTCCACGGCTTCCGGCGCGAGCTCGACCTCGAGACCGGCATCGCCAGCACCGCCTTCCGCGTCGCGGAGGTGGAATACACGCGCCGGGTCCAGGCCTGCCCGGACCCCAGCGTGTTGCTGGTCGAGGTCGCCTGCTCGATCCCGGGAGGCCTCGCGGGCCTGCGCGTACAGTTCGAGCGCGAAGGGGCCGAGCGGGTCGTCTCGGATGCGGCCATCCTGCTGCAGGGGGTCGCCCGACACGGCCCGGGGACCGAGGGAACGCGCTACGCGGCCCTGGCGGCCGCCTGGGTCCACGGGGACGAAGGCTCCGTCTCGGCCGAAGCGGACCACCTGCTCGTGCGGGACGCACAGCGCGTCACGATCCTGGTGGGCGCCCGGACCGAGCGCCGGCCGGAGCCCTTCGTCCAACGGCTGCGCAATCAAGGCGTCCCGGCGCTCCTCGCAGAGGCGAAGGCGGTCCGCGGAGACCTGAAGCGCGTGCGGACCGCCGCGATCGACGCCCACCGGAACCTCTTCGGACGCGTGTCGATCCGGCTCGGCCCCGACGAGCATCCCGAGCTCCCCACCGACCGCCGTCTCCAACGGGTGCGCGAGGGAGCCACCGACCCCTGGCTCGAAGCCCTGTATTTCCAGTACGGGCGCTATCTGCTGCTGGCCTCCTCGCGGCCCGGTTCCCGGCCCGCGAACCTCCAGGGCCTGTGGAACCCCCACATGGAGGCCCCCTGGAACAGCGATTACCACGTCAACGTCAATTTGCAGATGAACTACTGGCCCGCCGAGGTGGCGGGGCTCGGCGAGTGCCACCTGCCGCTGTTCGACTTCCTCGAATCCACCCTGCCCGCCGCCCGCGCTCTGGCGGCTCGGCTGGGCTGCGGCGGGATCGCGCACGGGCACACGACCGACATCTGGGCCTGGGCGGCCCTGCAGGGACAACCCCAATGGGGCGCCTGGCCCAACGGTGCGGGGTGGTGCAGCCAGCACTTCATGGAACACTATCGCTTCAGCCAGGATCAGACCTTTCTGCGCGAGCGTGCGTGGCCGTTCCTGTCGGAGTGCGCGACCTTCTACCTCGACTGGCTCGTGGAGCACCCGGACACCGGCGACCTCGTCTCAGGACCGTCGATGTCGCCAGAGAACACCTACTTCGACGGACAGGGCAAGCGGCTCGCGGTCGTGATGGGTCCGGCCATGGACCATCAGATCATCTGGGACGTGTTCACGAACACGTTGGAGGCCGCCGACGTGCTCGGTATCGAGGACGCGTTCACCGCGCGGGTCGCCGCCGCCCTGGAGCGCCTGAGCCCGCCGACCATCGGGGCGGACGGACGCCTGCTGGAATGGAACGAGCCCCTGCCGGAGGCCGAACCCGGGCACCGGCACATGTCCCACCTCTTCGGGTTGCACCCGGGCCGCCAATTCAACGTCGTCGATACGCCGGAGCTCGTCGAGGCCTGCCGGCGCTCCCTCGAAGCGCGCCTGGCCCATGGTGGCGGGCACACCGGTTGGTCGCGGGCCTGGATGATCAACTTCTTCGCCCGCCTCCAGGACGGCGACCGGGCCCACGAGAACCTGCGCCTGTTGCTGGCGAAGTCGACCCTCCCCAACCTCTTCGACGACCACCCGCCCTTCCAGATCGACGGCAACTTCGGCGGTACGGCGGGCATCGCCGAGATGCTGCTGCAATCCCACGCCGGGGAGCTGCACCTCTTGCCGGCCCTCCCGGCGGCCTGGCCCGCGGGCCACGTCCGCGGCCTGCGGGCGCGGGGCGGCCTGGCCGTCGACCTCGCCTGGGAGCAAGGCGCGCTCACCACCGCCACGGTGCGACGCATCGCCGGCCCCCAGGACAGCGGAGAGATCCCGATCACGGTGCGCAACGGAGGGAAGACCCGCACGATCCGCCTCGCGCCGGGTCAGTCCACGACCGTCGAATGAACCGGGGACACGCTTCACTCCCCGGGGCAGGCCGCTAGTCTGAGTGCCGCGAGCAGCGCCCCATGGGCTGGAGACGAACCGAAACCGAAGCGAAGGACAGCGATCTCGGGTTCGGGTCCGTCGTCGCCGGACACGCCCGCCGGCGCCTGCTGAATCCGGACGGTTCCTTCAACGTGCAACGCCAGGGTCTGGGATGGCGTTCGGAGATCCGGCTCTACCACTCGCTCTTGTCGATGCGTTGGCCGGGGTTCCTGGGACTGGTCGTCCTCTTGTACCTCCTGGTCAACGCCCTGTTCGCGACGGTCTACTTCGCCCTCGGACCCCGGGCGCTGGAGGGTCTGCCCGCCGGGGCGACCTGGGCCCGCTGGTGGGAGTGCTTCTTCTTCAGCGTGGAGACGATCTCCACCGTGGGCTACGGGGGGATCGCCCCCGTGAGCGGTGCCGCCCACGCGGTGATGTCCATCGAGTCGGTGGTCGGACTCCTGTCGGTCGCCCTGGTCACCGGCCTGGTGTTCGCCCGCTTCTCGCGCCCCATGGCCGACGTGCGCTTCAGCCGGCACGCCCTGGTGGCCCCCTACCGGGGCATCACCGGCCTGATGTTCCGGCTGGCGAACCGGCGGCGCAACCAGCTGATCGAGGTCGAGGCCCGGGTCATCCTGGCCTGGGACGACCCGGACCGTCCGGGCCGACGGGTGTTCCACGAGCTGGAGCTCGAACGCGACCGGGTCAGCTTCCTGCCCCTCGGTTGGACCGTCGTCCACCCGGTGGACGAGCACAGCCCCCTGTGGGGCCTGAACGCGCAGGACTTCGAACAGGCCGACGCAGAGGTCCTGGTCCTGATCACCGCCTTCGACGAGACCTTCTCCCAGACCGTCCACACCCGCACCTCCTACCTCTCCGACGACGTCCTCTGGGGCGCCCGCTTCGCCAGCATGTTCCTGCCCTCCGACGGAGACCAACCCCTGGCTATCGACATCCGCAGGATCGACGCCCTGCAGGAGGACTAGCCATCGGGCCCTACAGGAGCTCGGCCAACTCGGCGCGGGTCAGGCTGGCCAGGAAGGAACGCTCGGCGCCCAGCACGGCGTCGGCCAGCTCCTGCTTGGCGCCCTGGAGAGCCAGAACCTTCTCCTCGACGGTGTCGCGGGCGATCAGGCGGTAGGCGAAGACGGGTCGGGTTTGGCCGGAGCGGTGGGCGCGGTCGATCGCCTGGGCTTCGACGGCGGGGTTCCACCAGGGATCGAGCAGGAAGACGGTGTCGGCGGACGTCAGGTTCAGGCCGTGGCCGCCGGCCTTCAGGCTGATCAGAAACAGTCGCACCCCGGGGTCTTCCTGGAAGCGGGCGACGGCCTGTTCGCGCTTGCGGGTGCGGCCGGTCAGGACCGTGAAGGGAATGCCACGGGACTCCGCTTCGGTCCGCACGAGGTCCAAGAGGGTGGTGAACTGGGAGAAGATCAGCGCCTTGCGCCCGTCGGTCTCGAGGACCGGTTGGAGCTGGGCGAAGAGGGTCGCCAACTTGGAGGAGGACTCGCCGCGACGGGCCGGGTCGAGCAGCCCGGGGTGACAGCTCGCCTGGCGCAGACGCAGGAGCGCCTCGAGGACCTGGAGGTGCTGGCCCGCGAGGGAGTCCCCACGCGTCGCTTCGTCCCCCGGGCCGGGCTCGGCCAACAGGGCGCTCCGGAAGTGGTCCCGGAGCCGGTCGTACTCGCGGCGCTCCCTGGGTCCCAGCTCGACGCTCAGGGTCTCGACGGTCTTCGCCGGCAGGTCCCCGAGCACGTCCTCCTTGCGGCGGCGCAGCAAGAACGGGGCGCTGGCCCGCTGGATGTCGGTCAGCAGGCCGAGCTCCTCGTCCGTCCCGCGCCCCGTCCGGGAGGCGCGCTTCAGGAGGTCCCGGAAGCGCGCCGATCGTCCCAGCATCCCCGGGTTCAGGAACTCGAAGAGGGACCAGAGCTCGCCCAGGTGGTTCTCGATCGGCGTGCCGGTGAGGGCCAAACGGTGCTCCGCCCGCAGGAGCCGCGCGGCCTTGGCGGTCTGGCTGGTCGCGTTCTTGATCGCCGTGGCCTCGTCCAGGACCACCGAGTCGAACTCGATCGACGCCAGGAGCTCCGCGTCCCGCCGCAGGGTCCCGTAGGTCGTCAGCACCAAGTCCGCGCGCTCCAGGGGCGCGGCCTCCCGGGGGCGGTCCGCTCCGTGGTGCTCGATCACCGTGAGGTTCGGCGCGAAGCGCTCCGCCTCCGCGCGCCACTGGAAGACCAGGGAGCGCGGTGCGACGGCGAGGGTCGGCCGGCGCTCCGCCGGCGGCACCTCGTGGGCAAGACGGTGCAAGTGCGCGAGCACCTGCACCGTCTTGCCCAGCCCCATCTCGTCCGCGAGGCAACCCCCCAAGCCCAGGCTGCGCAGGGCGCGCAACCAGCCCAGGCCCTCGCGCTGGTACCCCCGCAGGGCTCCTCCGAACCCGCGGGCCTCCTGCGCGGGGGTGGCCTCCGCGAAACGCGCGACCTTCCAGCGCAGCTCGCGAAAGCGTTCGTCGGCCTGCAGAACGAGCTCGTCCTCCCGCCCGGCCAACAGGACGTCGAGCAGCAGTCCCTGCTGTGCCCCGAAGCGCAGCGCGTCGCCGCGCACTTCGGCGAGCTCCAAGCACTGCCAACGCTCGAGCCAGGCGTCCGGCAGCAGACCCCACTCGCCATCCTCCAGGGGAACCAGCTCGCGCTGCTCGCGGGCGGCTTCGAGCAGGCG
The DNA here is from genome assembly GCA_901007745.1 of Hippocampus kuda. Taxonomy (NCBI): domain Eukaryota; kingdom Metazoa; phylum Chordata; class Actinopteri; order Syngnathiformes; family Syngnathidae; genus Hippocampus; species Hippocampus kuda. Next base: position 285,302 of record CAAKHF010005844.1, read on the forward strand.
CGGCATCGGGATCCGCTCGCCCCCGAAATCGGCGCCGCCCTCGAGGTCGAACCAGTCGGTCCCGCTCGCGACGGCCAACCGGGTCGCATCGGCCGACCGGAGACGGACGTCGTCGACGGTGACCTGCCATCCGCGTTCGAGCAGGACCCGGGCCAGGGGTGCGAAGCGCTCCGCCGCCATGGTGCCGTTGGCGTTCTCGAAGGCGCTCCGCTCGGAGCGGCCGATCACCTCGCCGAAGGTCCGCAGGAAGGAGCGCTCGGCCGTGACCTCACGGGGGATCAGCAACCCCTCTTCCGAGCGCAGGGCCCGCGGGGCCGGGTCGCGCACGGCGATGCGGTGCGTGCCATAGGCCGCCTGGACGATCCAGGTCAGACGCCGCTCCCCGAAGCCGTGCACCGCCAGCGCCGGGCGAGGGGCGACCGTCTTCCATTCCAGCCCCGGAGCGGAAACCAGCTCGCGACCGAGCAACCCCACCAGGGCCTCGACGAACTCGTCCGCTTCCTCCGGTGGTGCGATCGGCCGGGTGTCCGGATCGCACAGGTCGAAGGTCCCCAGCACGGCGGGCCGTTCGAGCAGCGCCAACTCGCGCCCGTGGACCAGGAGCCCGACCGCGTCCCAGGTGCCGCGGACCTCGTCGGCGTCCAGGACCTCGGCTCCGCGGCAGAAGCGCTGCTCCAACGCCACGCCAGGGCCGCCGCGCGCCTCCGGCAACCGCACCACGTGCAGTTCGCGCGTCCACGGGCCGCCCCCGTCGAAGGCCAGGCTCTGGAGGCTCTGTTCGGGAGACGACTCCGCTGCGGGAGTGAGCGACAGGGCGCCCGGCGCGTGCTGTAGGTCCAGCCACTCCCCGTAGGCCGCCTGGGGATCCGCGCGGCGCGGGGGGATGTGCAACCGTCCGTGGCGGGCCGCCAGGGGCAGGACGAGGCGGGCGAGGGGCGGCG
>CAAKHF010005844.1:286262-401890 GCA_901007745.1 Hippocampus kuda
AGGGGCGGCGGCAGGATCTGCGGCCGACCACCCGCCTCCAGGTCCGAGAACTCGCCCTGGGGCTCCAGTGCCCCCAGGCAATCGAGGAGCTCACGATCCACCCCTGCCAGACCCGCGTCCTCCGGTTCGAGGGCGGGATCGATGCAACGGGGTTCCCCCCAGGCCTTCTCCGGTCCGGCCTCGCGCCGCAGGACGAGGATCGCGACCTGGTCTTCGACCGGCCCGTAGGGCTCCAGCACCAGATCCAAGCGCACGGGGGCGGGGGTCGAGACGGCGTCCCATCCTTCCACGGAGCTCAGGGCCGCCGCGCTCGCGAGAAGGTGCCGGCGCCAGGCCTTGCGGTCCGGCGACTGGGGTCCGGGCCCATCGGACCGGCGCGCGCGCGGTACGGACCCCGACTCCAGGGCTGCTTGCACGGTGAGCGCGGACGCGAACATGTGCTTGCAGGGGCCCCAGCGCTCGAACGCCGGGCACGCGCACCACCCGTCCCAACCCTTCGCGTCCCAGCTCAGGAGGACCTCGTATCGCCACGTGCCGCGGACCTCCAGCCGGGCTCCTTCGGCCGTCAGGTCGAGGAGCTCGGCCTGCCCTTCGCCGTGGTAGTCGCGTCCCTTCTGTCGGGTGTGCGCCGGGAGGAAGGGTCCCTTCTTCAGGGGGAAGGCCGGCAGGCCGCGTGCGGGCGAAGACATCGGAATCGGCTGGGTTCGTCCACCGGGCACCGTTCGATCCGGGCTCGGGCGACGGTCACAGGCGCCCGAATCTCCGGTGGAGCAGTGTACCGAGCGGAGGGTCGCTGCGGTGCGGCCGCCGGCGAGTCGGCGGCGCGCACCGGAGCGACTCAGTCCTGCACCAGGGGGCGGGCCGGGCGCAGCCCGATCCGAGCCGAGCGTTGGTTCGGGTCCGACCCGTAGCGGAACGCCGAGCGGGTCTCGGCCACCGGGCTCCTGAAGTCGCCCCCGCGGTGGACCCGGAAGCCTGCCCCCAGGGCCCAGGCGACCGGATCGAGGAGCGGGCTACGCCCGTAGAAACCGTACTGGAAGTCGTCCTGGCACCACTCGCTGACGTTCCCGTGAACGTTGTAGAGCCCGAAGGGGTTCGGCGCGTTCCGGTGGACCGGAGCGTGGACGACGAACGCGTCTTCGTACTCGGGCCAGGAAGCGGCCTCCGTCGAGTGGGCGCTGGTCTCCAGAACTTCTTGCCCGGCGATGTTGATCGCCCCGGCCTCCTGGAGCGATTCGCGCTCTTGGCCGGTCGACCAGGCGGTACGGGTCCCGCCCCGGGCGGCGCATTCCCACTGGGCCTCCGTAGGCAGGACCAAGTCGAGCCGCTGCAACAGGGCCACACAGTCCGTCCAGGAGACATTCTCGATCGGATGGACGTGACCGTCGGTGTAGATGCTCGTGCGGTCGTAAATGCTCGGATTCCGGCCAGAGCAGCGCAGCCACTGGGACTGGTTCATCTCGTACTTGGAGATGAAGTAAGCCGACAGCTCGACCCGGTGGATCGGGGACTCGTGGCCCTGGTGATCGGGGTCGTACTGCGGAGCGGAGGAGTCACGAACCTGGGAGCCCATCTCGAAGGACCGCGGATCCAACAGCACGAAGACCAGGCCGTTCTCCGCCTCGACGCGGTACTCGCCGTTCTCTCCCCGGAGCGGCTCCGTTCCCGACGCGACGTGCCAGAACTCCCAAAGCCCCGAAGCGGGGTCAGGGCCGAGGGGCACGAGACCCTCCTGGATGCCGATGTTCAGGCCCGGGTAGGCCGCCCTCAAGTCCGGGAGCTTCTCCTCCCAGACCCGCCGAAACTCCCCACCTGGTGCATACCCGGCCTCCAGACGGCGGGCGAACTCCAGGCGGCGGCGGAGGCCCCAGCTGTTTTCCGGGCTCGTTCCGAACCCGACGACCCCGGTCTCCGGATCGTGCAGGTGGTCGATCGCCGCGATCACCTCGGTGGTCCGTTGCTCCCACCAGGCAAGAGACGGGTCCTCGGCCGGGTAGCGCCATTCTCGCTCTTCTTCGATGGTCTGCCGTAGCTCCTCGATCTCTGCCCGCAGATCAGCGGTCTCTTCGTCGAACACGAGCAACTCCTCCTCGTCGTCCAACTCGCCGATCCGCTTCTGGAGACTGTCCAGCCTCCGGCGCAGGTACTCGGCCTCTCTCGGCGTCGCGTCCATCAGGGCGTCCTCGAGGGCGAAGACCGCGACACCGAACTGGCCGGTGATGAAGTAGGCCCTCGAGAGAGCCGCCAGGGCCTCCGGTCGCTGCGGCCCCTCGGCCAGTTCCACCGCGCGCTCGGCGAGCCGGACCCCGACGGCCTCCTGTCCGTAGTCGGCGCGGAATTCCTGCGTGAACTGCTTGGCGCCGCGGATCAGAAGGTCGAAGTCGTCGGGGATCGGGCCATCGGCGGGGTCCTCGGGGATGACCTCCGACTCCCCGCGGCGCCAGGCGCTGAAGTTCTCTCGCCAGGTGAGCCTGGCTTCGACGTGGGCCAGCTCGCGGTAGCGGGGATGCGCCCGAAGCTGCTCGGCGCGCTCGGCCTCGGTGGGGACCAGCGCGGATTCGCGGACCTCGGCACGCTTCGACTCGTACTCTTCGCGGTACGCGAGCAGGGCATCCGCCTCCTCGATCAGGCCCTCGAGGGCCGGCGCGGTCTCGGGACGCACCGGCCACAGCCTCGCGGCCTCCAAGGCCACGTTGTCACATCGGCGCAGGACCGCCAACACCGCGTTTTCCGCGGCGCTGACCTCCTCCCGGGCACGGGACGAGACGAGGCTCACGCTCAGGGCCGTGATCGTGACCAAGGCCAGGGTCGACACGAGCAGCACCGCGCTCTTGACCGGGTGACGGAGGGACCATTTCCGCGCACGCTTCAGGACCCCCGGCGGCCGCGCCAGGATCGGCTCGTTGCCCAGGAAGCGGCGCAGTTCGTCGGCGAACTCCCCCATCGACTGGTAGCGGTCGTCCCGGCGCTTCTCCATCGCCTTGGCGCAGATCACCGCGAGGTCCGAGGGCACGCGCGAGCGCAACTTGCGGAGATCCGGCGGATCCCAGGTCAGGATCTTCTCCGCGATCTGGTGGGAGGTGTCCCCCTCGAACGGACGCTGCAGGGCCAGCATCTCGTACATCACGATCCCCAGGCTGAAGATGTCCGTGCGGTGGTCGATCCCCATTCGACGTGCCGCGACCTGCTCGGGGCTCATGTACAGCCAGGTCCCCAGGATCTCACCCGAGCTCGACAGGGCCGCTTCCCCCTCGATGCGCGCGAGGCCGAAGTCCGTGAGCTTCGGCCTGCGCTCCTCGGTCACCAGGATGTTCCGGGGCTTCAGGTCCCGGTGGATCACCCCCGCGGCGTGAGCGGTCCCGAGGGCTTCGGCCAGTCGGATCAGGAACTCGGCCAGTCGCCGGTAGTGGTCCTGGGGCAGGGGCGCCTGCTCGCGGAGCTCATCGATCAGGTCGCGCAGGGTGTAGCCCCCGTTCACCAACTCCTGGGCGATCCACAGGATGCCGTCCGATTCCCCGGACCCGTACACCGCCACGATCCCCGGATGGGCCAGGCGCCCACCGGCCCGCGCCTCCCGCGCGAACAACCGCGACCCCCGCCCCCCGATCCGATTCGCCCGCAACACCTTGAGGGCCACCCGGCGACCCAAGACCTCGTGCCAAGCCTCCCAAACCTGCCCCATGCCCCCCTCCCCCAGACACCGCAGCAGATCGTACTCCGCAACCCTCCCCCCGGACTCGAGCCTCCCGACGGCCCCGCCCTCCTCATCATCCTCCCCCATCAACTGCCGCACCCGCTCGAGCATCCGGTCGTCAGAATCCGACCCGCCCCCCTCCGGCTGGCGCATCGGCTGTTCCTCGGCTTGCGACGCCGCATCCGCAACATCACGCGTCTGGTCCTTTCCCGGTTCCGTTTTGCCTTTCATTTAGAGTTCACAGAGTACAAGAGTTGAAGGGGGGAAGTGAGGGGGTCAAAGGACCACGGTGAACGGGTGCCTGCTTGCGCCACGTGGGCGTGCCTCAGTCCAAGGCTCGGGCCGGGCGGAGGCCGAGGCCGGGGGCGCGGTGCTCGGGGTCGGCTCCGTTGCGGTCGGCGGAGCGGGTCGAGAGGAGGGTGGCGGAGGCGTGGCCGCCCCGGAAGACCTTGGACTCGGAGTCCGGGGCCCAGGAGAGGGGGTCCTTGGGCGAGCTGCGGCTGTAGAAGTCCGGGCGGTATTCGTCCTTGCACCACTCGCTGACGTTGCCGTGAACGTTGAAGAGGCCGAAGGGGTTGGCCGCGGACTCGTGGACCGGGGCGTGGGAGACCCATCCACCGGAGAGGTCAGGCCAGGTCGCAGCGGCCAGCCGGGGATTCCGGGGGGCCGGCCTGTCGCGCTCCTGGCCGGTCCACCAGGGAGTGCGGGTACCGGCCCGGGCGGCGAATTCCCACTGCGCCTCGCTCGGCAGGTCCAGGCCGAGTCGTTTCATCAAGTTCATGCAGGCGGCCCAGCTCACGTTTTCGACCGGATGGGTCAGGTCGTGGGAGGTCCCGGCGATGTCCCGGGGCGCGTGGTGGGCGCTCGGGTTCTCGCCGGCGCAGCGCAGCCATTGGCCTTGGGTCATCTCGTACTTCGAGAGGAAGAAGGGGGACAGCTCGACGCGGTGGACCGGGGCCTCGTCTTGCTGGTGGTGTGGGTCGTACTGGGGGCGCTCGGGGTCGCGGAGCTGAGAGCCCATGTCGAAGGTGGCGGGGCCGAGGAGGACGAACACCAGCCCGGTCTCCTCGGTGATCTCCAGCAGGCCCGCGGGGTTCCGTTGCGGTTGAAGTCCCGAGGCGACGTGCCAGAACTCCCACAACCCCGTCCGCGGATCCGGGCCGAGGGGCACCAGTCCTTCCTGCGGCGTGAGCTCCAGGCCGAAGTACGCGTCCCCCACGGCGGGCAGACAATCCTCCCACGCCTGGCGGAAGCTGCCCCCCTCACCCTGCTCGACCTCCAGCCGGCGCGCCAGGTCCAAGCGCCGACGCAGGCCCCAACCGTGCTCGGCGCTGGTCCCCGTCCCGACGACCCCGGTCTTCGGATCGTGCAGTCGGTCGATGGCCGCGATCACCTCCGAGGTCCGCCGTTCCCACCAGGCCAGGGACGCGTCGTCCTCGGGGAAACGCCACGCGCGGTCTGCGTGGATCTCCGCGCGCAACCCCGCGACGCGCTCGGCGAGAGCGGCGGTGCGTTGCTCGAAGGCGGCCAGGCCCGCTTCGTCCCGGAGCACGGCGACCTCGGTCTCCCGCCGGCCGATGGTCGCGCGGACCGCATCCCGCTCCTCGGCCGGTGCGTGCGCGAGGACTTCGCGGTGGGTGGCAAGGGCCAAGTCGAGCTGGCCCGTGACGAAGAGCGCCTCCGCCAGATGCCCCAGGGCGACGAACCGCTGGGGACCCTCGGCGAGGTCCACGGCGCGCTGCGCGAACTGCACGCCGATCGATTCTCTGCCGTATTCGACCCGGGACACGCTCGCGAACCGGCGGGCTCCTCGGATCAGATCCGCGAAGTCCGTCGGGAGCGGTCCGCCCTCGGGCTCCGTGGGAACGGGTCCCGTCGCTCCGCGGCACCGGGCGCTGAAGCTCTCGCGCCAAGCGAGCTGGGCCTCGAGATCGGTCAGCTCCCGATAGCGGGGATGGGCCTCGAACTCCGCGCGCAACTCCGCTGGGCTGGAGGTGAGGGCGGCCTGTCGCACCGCGGCGCGCTGGCCAGCGTATTCCTCGCGCAACGGGAGGAGCGTATCGGCTTCCGCGATCAACGCCTCGAGATCCCCCCCGAGCTCGGGCCGGACCGGCCACAACGCGGCGGCCCGCGCGGTCACGTCGTCGCAGCGGCGCAGGACCGCCAACAGGGCGTTCTCGGCGGCGGTCTTCCCATCGGGATCCAACGCCGCGGCCAGGGCCGTGTCCCTGCTGCCCGACAAGAGGCCCGGGACCGAGAGCGTCGGGACAGCGACCAGGGCGACCGCGCCGATCGCGCTCTGTACGGGATGGCGGAGCACCCAGTTCCTGGTGCGTCGCAGGGGCCCCGGACGCTGGGCCAGGACCGGCTCGCCGGCCTGGAACCGGCGCAGCTCGTCCGCGACCGCCCCCATCGAGCGATAGCGGTCGCCCGGACGCCTCTCCATCGCCTTGGCACAGATCGCGGCCAGATCCGCCGGGATGCGGGAGCGCAGCTCGCGGAGATCGGGGGGATCCCAGGTCGAGATCCTCGCGGCGATCTGACGGGGTGTGTCGCCTTCGAACGGACGCTGCAGGGCCAGCAGCTCGTACATCACGACCCCCAGACTGAAGATGTCGCTCCGGTGGTCGATCTCCATCCGCCCGGGGGCGACCTGCTCGGGGCTCCGATACAACCAGGTCCCCGCCCGGTCCCCCGCGGCCGACCGGGCCATCTCGTCCTCGATCCGGGCGAGCCCGAAGCCCGTGAGCTTCGGGCGTCGGTCCGCGGTCACCAGGACGTTCTGGGGCCTGAGGTCGCGGTGGATCACCCCTCCGACGTGGGCGACCTCCAACGCGCTGGCCAGGCGGACCAGGAAGTCCGCGACCTGGGAGTAGTGGTCCGAGGGCAGGGCGGCCAGGGCGCGCAGACGGTCGATCGTGCCCCGCAGCGTGTGTCCGCCGTCCACCAGCTCCTGCGCGATCCAATGGAGGCCGTCCGCCACCCCGGAGCCGTACACCGACACGATCCCCGGGTGGACCAAGCGTTCAACGGTGCCCACCTCGCGCGCGAACAGCCGCGACCCGTGTTCACCGAGGTACGCGGGGCTCAACACCTTCAACGCGACGCGACGGCCCAGCACCTCGTCCCAGGCCTCCCAGACCTGGCCCATGTCGCCCTGCGCGACGCGGCGGAGGAGGCGGTAGTCCGCGATCCGTTCCCCCGGTTCCAGGTGGCGGGGAAAGGGCGCGGCCTCCTGTTCCCGCAACAGCTCTTCCACCTGCTCCAGCACGTCTTCGCTGGGCTCCGCGTCGCCCCCCAAACCCGCGACTCCCTCTCGGCCGACGACCTCCTGACCCCCGTCCCCGGAGCTCCCCCCCGCAGAATCGACGAACGACTTCGCTTCAGAATCCGTCTGTTCCTTCATGACAGCAACCGATTCGATTCCGCGTGGATCGAGCGATGTCCGACCCACCTCGAGGCGGAGAATAGGGCACGCAACAGCCCTTGCCAAGGGCTCCGAAAGGCCCGAAACGGGCCAAAAAACTTCTTCGAAATCGGTGTCAGAATCGGTTCCGTGCGCGCAACAGGGACTGGGAACAACAGACTTTCCGTGGCGCGTTTCGACGCGGGAACGGCGCCGGTTCGGAGCGCTGGATCGCCGGACCCTTGGCCGGGATCCGGCCGACTGCTAGGCTGCCAGGAGACCGCAATGGCGCGTTCCGGGACGTGCCTTCCGCAGCGGGAAAGGCCAGGCGGTGGACACCATTGGGGCGCCCATCCGCGGAAACGTCGCCCCCGCATACGAGCCTCGAGGGAGGAGAGCCCTGATGCCGAAGCCCCTGCTGTTCATCAGCCACAAGCACGATGACGCCAAGATCGCGAACGCCGTCGCCCGGTTCGTCCGGACGGTGACCGGGGGCTCGGTCGACGTCTACGTGTCCTCCAACCCCGAGTTCGAGGGACCCCGGGTCGGGAAGCCTCTGAGCGCCGAATTGAAGGACGCCCTTTGGAGGGCCGGCGTCGTCATCCTGGTCTACACGTCGAAGGACAAGGACTGGGATTGGTGCATGTGGGAGTGCGGGCTGGCGGACGAAGCCAACAGCCCCGACACGAAGGTCGTCGTGCTCCAGTGCTTGCGGGACAAGCCGACGGTCTTCGAGAACGCGGTGCGGACGATGGCCTGGGAACGGGACAGCCTGGTCCAACTGGCGTATCGCTTCGGGCAGGAGGACTTCTTTCCCTCGTCCGAGGGTCCCGTCACCGGGCTCAGCCAGGGGGAGCTGAAGGAACGCGCCGAGGCGCTCCACGCGGACCTGCTCGAGGCCGTGCCGAAAGCCCCCCCGGAGAACTGGTCGGTCTGGCCCTTCATGCGGCTGGAGCTGCCCCGGGAGGCCTTCGAGGCCGTGGTTCAGCTCCCCGAGGAGGACCGCCTCGAAGCGACGCGGAACGCCCTGCTCGAGGAAGGCCGGGTCCGCGAAGCCTCCAGCGGTCTGGCGCAACTGTTCGGGAAGGTGGACGTCACGCCCAACACGCCCTTCGCCGAGCTCCTCCGGGATTGGACCGAGGGCTACCCCGACCGCGAGCCGGCCTGGGTCCGCACCCTGGCGGGACAGATCCTGGAGGGTTCGCGCAAGCGCAGCCCGAAGGGGTGTGCCTGGGCACGCTGCCGCGCCCTCGACAGCGACTCCGAGTACTTGGTCGGCCTGGGCCGAATCAAGAAGGACCAGGCCAAGTTCCGGTACGACTGCTACTTCCTGGGGCTCGGCCTGGTCGGAAACGTTACGAGCCGCATGACCCGGACCGGCAAGATGTTCTCGATCGACCTCGCCACCCGGGCCGCGCAGGACATCCTTCTGGTCGAACTGCTCCAGGACTTGGAAGCCCGCTCCTGGACCCGCGTGCCGATCCTCGACGGCGACCAGGTCAAGTACATCGCCCACGTCAGCATGATCGACAAGTTCCTGCGGCGGTCCGTCCTCGAGGGCAAGGACATCAGGACCTTGACCCTCGCGGACATCCTGGCGATCAACGAGATGGAGAGGATGTTCGAGAACACCTTCCTCCTCCTGGACGAGGGCAAGACCGTGCGCGACGCCCTCGGGCGGATGCAGGCCACCGAGCTGTGCGAGGACGTCTTCGTGACCGACGCGACCGGGAGGGTCATCGGCTGGCTCACCGACACCGACGTCTGGTCCGAGGAGCTCACCCTCTAGGGCGCCGACCGATCGGACCGCCCGGTCCCTCCGGAGCGAGACGGGTCGCAGGTCGTCTGGGCCAGCGCTTCACTCGAAGTCCGTCGGATCCCCGATGGACCAGGCGATCGGCGACCCGCGGTCCTCGCGATCGATGGCGGCCATGTCCGCGTCCCCGAGCTCGAATCCGAACAGCGCGCCGTTGGCCTCGATGCGGTCCCGATGCGAGCTCCTCGGGATCACGGCGTACCCCTTCTGAAGGGCCCAGCGAAGGAGGACCTGGGCCTCCGTGACGCCCAGTCGCCGGGCGACCGCCGCGAACGGAGACGCCTCCCCCAGTCGCCGGAGCTCTTCGGTCTTGCCGCTTCCCTGTCCCGGCTGGGAGCGCCAGGACGACAGGGGCGCCAGGCTGCTGTAGGCGACCGTCGCGATGCCGCGGGCGGCCTGGAATTCGATCAGGGAACGCTGCTGACACCAGGGATGGACCTCGATCTGGTTCACCGCCGGCAGTGCGAGCCCCACCGCCTCGATCTCGCCGAGGTGGCGCTCGCCGAAGTTGCTGACCCCCACGGCCTTCGCCTTCCCGGCCCGCTGGAGCTCCAGCAGACCCTCCCACTGTTCCAGGCGATGAGTCGGGTGCAGCGGAGCGTGCACGAGATAGAGGTCGACGAACTCGAGACCCAGGGCCCGGAGGCTCCGGTCCAGGGCGATTCGCGTGTCCGCCTTGGCCTTGGGCACGTCCCGATCGTCCAGTTGGGCGGGCCAGAGCTTCGTCGTGACGAACAGGTCCTCGCGCGCGTGCGAACCGCCGTCGAGGGCGCGGCGCAGAGCCCTCCCCACCCCCTCCTCGTTGCGATAGACCTCCGCCGTGTCCACGTGGCGGTAGCCGAGCTCGAGGGCGCTGGTGACCGACGCCTCGGCGACGGCCGGATCCAACTGGTACGTTCCGAAGCCGAGTCGCGGCAGGGCGACACCGGGTCCGAGGGGGATGGCTTCCATGGATAGCGTGGGGTGAGCGGCATCCAACGGGCGCAGTGTAGGCTCCGCCGGTCCTCCCCGCCCGCGGGCCCCGCGCAGATCTAGAACGCCCCGCGGGTCTCGTTCAGCCACCGCCGCAGGCGCTGCTCGATGCGGGGCAGGGAGAAGCCGAGGGATTGCTCGAAGGCCAGGACCGGGTGGGTGCCCTCGCCGATGCGCCGCAGCAGCGAGCCGATCGCGTCCGGGCGGCCCTCGAGGAGGTACGCCGCGAGGACATAGGAAGCGAGCAGGTCCTCGTCCCGCATCCGGTTCACGTCCAGACCCAACAGGTACGCCAGGGACGGGGCGGAGTCCGAAGCCAACAGGATCCGGCCCTGCTCGAGCCAATCGGTCTCGGGGAGCTGGAGCGTCCACCACAGGGTCGTCGTGCGGTTGGGCGCGTACCGGCTCCCGTGGAAGAAGTAGGTCCGCCGCGTGCCCAGGATCTGGTAGGTCAGGTAGAGCCCCAGCCCCTCCCAGGCCCAACCGTGGCGCCCCTCGATGCCGTAGGCGTCCCGCAGCAGGGTGCCGAGGGCCTGGCGCGCCGCCCCGTCGCGCCGACGCACCGGGTCCGCGTCCCACTCGCCGTAGACCTGGGCGTGGCCCATCCAGCCGCCGGACGCGTTGCGCACGAGGTTGGCGGCCTCCTCGTCGTCCGTGGGCAGACTGGCGAGGACACGGTCGCGCTCCGGGGCACTCCGCAGCAGGTAGAGCGTGTAGTCCGTCCGCAGGGGCTGCCGCTGCCCGAACACGAGCCGGAAGTAATCCGCCAGGGCGTGGGTCACGCGGGCCGAATCGAGCACCTCCTCGTCCGGCACCGTCCCGAACACGCGCACCCGCGGGGTGGCGGAGCCCTCGCGGGTCAGGAGGCCGGTGGCGACCTCGCGCTCCCCCGGCGCGCAGGGCCGGGGGTCGGGGGCGACCCCGAGACTCTCCAGGGCGAGGCCGCGAATGGTCGCACGGCGGTTGAGCGTCGCGGCGGTCTCGGTCAGGACCCAACGGCCACGCCAGCGGGTCTCGCCGAGGGCCGCGCGCACCGCCTCGTCCTCGGGGTCCAGCAGGAGCAGCTCCGCCAGAAGGTCCTCCCGCTCGGCGGCCCCCAGGCGGGCCAAGTGCTGGTCGATCAGGGCCAGCACGGCCCCCCGGTACGGGGCGACCGCCTCGGTCCGGTCCCGGCGGAACTCGGCCAGGGGCTCGGTCCGACGGTTCTTGCCCGGGTGGAAGGCCTTCGAACGGATCCAACCGCGGCCCTCAAACCAGCGGTAGCGCAGGGCACGCCGTGCCGCGGCGTGATCCGGCTCGAAGTGCAGGACCAGCTCCCAGATGCGGTCCCGCTCCGCGAACAGGCGCTGCTTGTGCGCCACCGGGACCAGGGCCTCCAGGCGCAGGAGCAGATCGGCACGCAGGTCCCTCAGGCGTGCCTCGAACTCTTCGCTGTCCGCCGCCGACAGGCCCGCCACCTCGACGGCCGACGGCGTCGGGAGCGGCGTCGGGGAACTGTGGAGAGGGATCAGGACGGCCAGGAACTGGGCGGTTGCGAGCATACGAATCCAGGGGGGTCGCGGGGTCTCCACGGCCTGACGGACGGGGGTCCGCAGCGTCGACGGGAAAGCCGTGGATCCCTGGCTACCCCCCCGCCGCGCGCCGGTTTCCACCGCCGGGAGGCCCTTCTGGGGCGGGCGGGCCGCGCCGGCAAGGACCTCGACGGACCGGAGGCGGGAGGCCGACGGAGCCCTGGCACGGAGTTTGCGCCAGGGGTGGTCAGCACGGGCGTCGCGGCCCCGGAACGGCTCCGGGCCGGACGGGCGCCCGCGCCCCGTGCGCTCTCCCCGTGGGACGCAACCCGCCGGCGTGCGCTCTCGCACGGCTCGGCCACTCCTCACCTCAGCTCGCTCTCCATGCACATCGCACCCCTTCCTCGCCAGCTTCCCCGCAACAGCGTTCACATAGCTTCTCTTGTGGTTCTATTGCTGTGCAACGGCGACCGCCCGTCGGCACAGATCCTCCAGGACCTGCGGAGCACGACCCCGTACGACGGCGGCTACTCGTTCCAACCCGACACGGACTCCTTCGTGGGCGACTTCGACCTCGATGGGGCCCCCGACATCTTGGTGCTCAATCAAGATGTGGCCCTGCACTATGGGCGGCTGATCGACGGCGTCCCCTGCGGACAGTTCGAAGCCGGGGAGCTCCCGGTGAAATTCACCGCGGAAGTCGTCGCCCTCGCGCCGGTGGACCTCGAAGGCGACGGCGATCTCGACATCGCCCTCGTCAGCGGAGACCGCCTGTACCTGTTGCGCAACGGCGGCTCGCGGAGCTTCACCCTGGAGGCCCCGAGCACGCCGCCGCTGCCGACCTCGACCATCGGGAACGCCCTCGCGGAGCTGGCGGTCCTCGACCTGGAGGGCGACGGAGACCCGGACTTCCTGTTCGGGATCTTGAACCTCGCCACGGGCACCCTGTTGCTGCGCAACGACGGCGACAGCCTCCTCTTCAGCGACGCGACGGCGAACCTGCCCCCGGGGATGGACATGCTCTTCGCCGCGTCCGTCGTGGACGTGGAGCCCGACGGGGACGCGGATCTCCTGGTCGGAGGGAACGGCTTCGCGAACGCCCTGCTGCTGAACGACGGGTCGGGGCTCTTCCACGAGGCCAGCAACGCCTTCCCCAGCAGCCTCCCGTTCCGGGGCGCGGACCAGGGCGACCTGAACGGGGACGGGCACCCCGACCTGTTGATCGGGTCCTCCGGTTTCTCGGTCGGCGGCCGCGACGGCCTGTTCTTCGGCGACGGTGCGGGCGGGTTCACGGACGTCTCCGAGCGCCTGCCCGGCAAGGGCTTCGCCGGCCTGACCGAGACCCCGCGCTTCGGCGACCTGGACGGGGACGGCGACCTGGACGTCATCCTGCCGGCGCGCAACGAGCCCGTGGGCCAACTGGCCGACGAGCTGTACCTCTTGGAGAACGACGGGGCCGGCAACCTGACGGACCGCACGGGCGAATGGTCCCCCCCCGCAGCCCTGGTCGGCCCGGGGGAAGTGGCCGACCTCGATGCCGACGGGGACCTGGACGTGTTCAGCCTGCGGATCGGCTACTCGAGCACGGTGTTCTGGAACCGGGGCGACGGCGTGTTGGTCCGCACCCCCCAGGCCTTCGACGACGCCGTCCCGAACACCGGGGCTTCGGCGGCGGCCAGCGAGGGAATCGCCTTCGACGCCGACCAGGACGGGGACCTGGACGTGGCGCTGTCCCTCTCCCTCGGGGGTACCGGCTTCTGGCGGAACGACGGGACCGGCGGGCTGCGCGCGGCCTACGGAGACCTGGTGTCCGCGGCACTCGCCGGCAACCTGGCTGCGGGGGACCTCGAGAACGACGGAGACCTGGACGTCGTCAAGACCTTGCCCCTGGACGTCTACGTCAACGACGGCGGCGGTGTGTTCCAGTCGGATCCCGGCCGCATCGTCGGCAACCCCGGCGGCGTCGGCTGGGTCACCCTGGGGGACCTCGACGGGGACGGAGCCCTCGACGGTGTGCTGGGCACGGGAATCAACAAGGCCAACGTGACCGTTTACGGGGATGGCTTCGGGACCCTGGTCGACGATTCCGCCGGCCTGCCCGGCACCCTCGTCACCATGAACCAGGTGTTGCTCGAGGATTTCGATCGCGACGGGGACCTGGACATCCTCGCCGGCGACGAGCTCGGGGCCGGTCGCGTGTACTGGCGCAACGAGGGGCTGCGCGTGTTCTCCGACCAGAGCGGCGGGTTGCCGGCCGGTCCCGCCGAGGCCGCCCAGTGGCGTCCCTCGGTGGCGGACGTCGACGGGGACGGCGCCCCCGACGTGTATCTGGGGATCGGAACCCTGTGGCTCAACGACGGGTCCGGCGGGTTCGTGGATGCCAGCGCGAACCTGGCCCCCCTGCCCGGCACCCCCCAGCAGGGCGTCCTGATCGACCTGGACGTGGACGGGGACTTCGATCTCGTGTCCCGCTCGGTCCTGCCGGTCGGGACCACCTCCCTGCGCGCGGACCTGACGGTGCAGCGCAACGACGGGACCGGGCACTTCACCGACGCGCCCGAGGAGGGAATCCGAAACGCCAAGGACTACCTGTTGGCCTTCGACGCGGACCGCGACGGCGACACGGATCTGATCGCAGGGGACCGGCTTCTGATCAACACGACGCGCCAGCTCGCACGCGGCAACCTGCCCGTCGTCGGTCGCCCCCTGGAACTGAGGCTCTATGCCCCCTTCGGCGGGCCCTATCTGCTGGCGGTCACCACGGCGACCGCAGACCTCCCGCTGCCGGGGCTCGGGACGCTCCTCGTGGACCTGACGACCGCCATCGCCCTGGAGTCCGGCCTCATCGGCTCCGGCGGCCCCACCGAGGTCCGCTTCGCGATCCCCGCCGACACCAGCCTCGTGGGAGCCGAGTTCTTCAGTCAGGCGCTCCTCAGCTTCCCGAACCAGCTGACCAACCGCGAGGCCGTGACCCTGCTCGGCATCTGACGGACGCGGATCGGCGGTGCGGCTTCAGTCGGCTTCCCGCACGGAGAAGTCGACGTAGCCGCCCGCCAGCCGGCGCGCGAGCAAGATGCGGTAGGTATGGCCGGCGAGGAAGTCGTGGATCACCTCGCCCTGCCCCTCCTCGAAGATCACGTTGTCGTGGAGGAAGCGGGCCTTGACCGCCAGCCGACGCGTTCCCGCCTGGATCAAGAGCTCCGTCGGATCGTCGGGCAGGGGCTCACCGTCGAGGGCCGTGAACCAGATCGTCGTCTTGGTGCCCAGGATCGGGACGAACTCCATCAGCCCCGGATCATGCCCGAGGACGATGGCGGCCTGGTCCTCTTCGGTGTCCGGCTCGACGAAGCGGCTCGTGCCGGAACAGGAGGCGAGCAGGAGGGTGAGGGCCGCGGCTTTCAGGCTCGGTCGCATCGGTCCACGCTGGGGGTCGCTGGGAAGGAGAGCTCGCTCAGGGCAAGAAGGGTCCCGGATCGAGCAGCGTGAGGTCTGCGCGGGCACGCAGTTGTTCGAGGATCCAATACTTGTGGCTGGAGCCGAAGGTCACCAGGATGCGCTTGCCCCGATGGCGCGCGATGGCCGCTTCGATCAGGGCGTAGTGGGCCGCGTTGATGTTCGTCCAACCCCCGGGGCCGATCCACTCGTTCAAGTATCGGTCGTAGGGTCCGAGGCTTTCCTTCGCGCGGGCATCGTAGCGCTCGCTGTGCAGCTGCCGCGGATCCTCGGTGTCGAGGGGTTCTTCTGCCTGCCGGGCGGCGATGGCGGCCTCCTCGGCTTCCATCGCGGCCTGGTCCGCCGGGAACTCGGCGGCGAAGGCGGCGATGCGCGCGTTCCGCAGGTCGTTCATTGACCGGGTCCAGGCGGCGCAGGGTTCGATCGCGAACCCCGACTGGACCTTCAGGTCGAACAGGCAGTCCACGTACTCGGGGAAGCGCCTGACCCGCGGCTCCTGGACGGTCCCGGTACCTGCGAACTCGTCCCAGGCCTGGGTCCAGCGCTCCGGGGGGATCTCGGTGCAGACCACATCGGGAGCGATGCGTCGGATGGTCGCCTCCAGCTGCTCGAGACCCCAGGTCGTGCTGGTCCGGTGTCCCCCGTGGATCATCCCCAACACGATGACCTCGGTGCCGTCCTCCCGGGAGGGGCGCACGGGGTCTTCGGGCTCGGGGGTGGGCACCTCCAGCACCTCGACCCGGTCCCCGGCACAGGCAACCCACAGGCTGCGCTCGTCGGGGGCCAGTTCCAACGCCAGGGGCGCCGCCCCCAGGGGCAGCCGCGCAACGGGGCGTGGAAGCGGTTCGGCCCCCAGGTCGAAGACCTCCACGCACGGTTCGCGGCCCCCGGCCACGAACAGGTACCGTCCGTCGGCCGTGGCCGTCAGATCCCGCGGGGCCTCAACCACGCCGAAGGAAGCGACCACCGCCAGGGAGGCCGTGTTGATCAGGTCGACGCGGCTCGGGTCCCCCAGCAGCACCGCGCAGGCGAAGCGGGCGTCCAGGACGTGGGCGGCGAGGGGCCGACCGTCCAAGGGCACCGAGGAGCGCTCGGCGTCGTTCCAGACGTCGCGCACCGCGCAGGCGCGGCCCTCCGGATCCACACGGAACGACAGCCGCCCGTCCGCGGTCAGCGCCGGTGCCGGGATCGCGCTGACCTCCAGGGAGATCGTGTCGGGAACCTCCCCCCGCCGGCGGACCTCCCGGCGCGCGAAGCCCGCCCGCCAGCCCCGGGCCGGGGGCCCCTGGGACAGCTCGGCGTGCACTGCCCGGAAGTTGGCCGCGAAGGTCGCGCCGTAGCGCGGAAACTGGCGGAAGTCCCCGTACACCTCGCGGGCCATACGCAGGTAGTCCGCCTCGGCCCGTCCGAAGGACACCGGATCGTCCCCCAGGGCCACCTCCGCGCCGGCCACCAGGGCGGCGAGGGAATCACGGAAGCGCAGGAGATCCTCGGGTCCGCTGAGGGCGAAGTGACCGGGGACGATGGCGGCCGGCTCGAGGTCCAGGATCTCGTCCAGGGTCGCGATCCAGTGCAGGACGCTGCCTTCCCCCATCGAGGAACAGGAGTCACGGAAGAACAGGTCCCCGGTCGCCACGACGCCCTCGTCCAGGGAGCGCACGACCAGGTCGCCGTCCGTATGGGCGGGGAGGCTGGGGCGAACCTCGATGCGGTGGCCCCCCAGGTCGAACACGCGCGGCTCGGTGAGCGTGACCTCCGGCAGGTGCAGGGACGCCCCCAGAAGGGCCCGGCGCTCGTCGGGATCCTCGCAGGTCTCGGCGACGTGTTCGCGTTGGGCGGCGAGGCCCTCGGCCATGCTGTGGCGAGCGTTGCGGTGGGCGACCAACGCGAACGGCCGCGGGGCCGTGGCCACGGCCCCGAGGGCGTGGTCGGGGTGCCAATGGGTCAGGACGACGTGGCGGATCGGCCGATCGGTCACCTCGCCGATCGCCGCGAAGAGGCGTGCCACGATCGCCGGCGTCGCCCCGGGATCGACGACCAGCACCGCGTCGTCGCCGACGAAGACCGTGCTGTTCGCCGAGGTCTCGTCCGACGCGATCCAAGCCCAGGAGCGCTCCCCCACCGGAACGAGCTCCTCCCCCTGCCCCCGCCGACCC
This sequence comes from Hippocampus kuda, assembly GCA_901007745.1. Classification (NCBI taxonomy): domain Eukaryota; kingdom Metazoa; phylum Chordata; class Actinopteri; order Syngnathiformes; family Syngnathidae; genus Hippocampus; species Hippocampus kuda. The sequence goes on from CAAKHF010005844.1 coordinate 303,271, forward strand.
CCCGCATCGGGTGAAGCTGAGAGAACGCCCAGAGCGAACACGACCGCGACCCTGCAAAGCAGCTCCCAAGACCGTTTCTGCATCGACAGAGCTTACCCCGTCCCCCCAGAATCGCCCCTACGCACCCCGAGTGACCTCCGCACTCCGAGTGACCTCTACGCTCCGCATCGCATCAACCGCGTCAGCGGTTGAGCCAAAAACATTTGAAGAGCTGCCAAAGGCAGCTCTTCAATCGAGTGAGAGCTTCCGCAAGTCCTCGACCGGCGAATCGGCCCCTACGTACAGCACCTCTTCGTCGGGCCCGATCACGCCCTCTTCCCGCAGCAGGATCAGCTCGTACTCGCGCACCGAGCCATCCCCGTACAGCACGTTGGTCGTGGTGTCGTGGTTCATGGCCCCGTAGTCGTTGTCGTCGCTGACCAGGGCTTCGCTGGCGGCGAGCTTGCGCAGGGGATAGTTCTTCGAGTCACGGCCGGCGTACGCGGAGTAGTCCCCGGTCACCAGGTCCAGGTCCGTCCACCACTCCTCCCACGGGAGGCCGCTGACCGCCAGGGAGCCGCGATCCACCGCGGGGCAGGTCAGGAGCTCGGCGTTGGACTTGCTCGGGGTGATCGCCTCGCGGCTGTACAGCTGACCGAAGAACTTCACGCCGCTGGCATCGGGCAGGCGCTTGTACTTGGTCTTGTAGAGGATGATCCCCTGGTAAATCTTGCGCTGGTTCGCCTGGCAGGCGCTCACCTCCCCGGCCCCGAGGGCCGAGAGGACCATCGGCGACAGGGCGGCCGCCAGGATCCCGATGATCAGGATCACGGCCAGGAGCTCGATCAGCGTGAACCCCGCGCGGAGGCCGCGGCGCGGGAGGCGGGTGAGAGCGGTCATGGGCGATGAGGTGAGCAGAGGTGGGACGGGTGCCGGAGGGCCCCGCTCCCGGAGAGGAGACCACTCTCCGTTCTAACCCACCTGGGCGGGGGCGTCACGGTCAAGCCGGCCAGACCTCTCCCCCGGGGGCCCGAGGGGCGACGCGGGGACCCCCTGGGGGAGCGTCCGGAGACCCCGGGCAGGGGCCCGCCGGACGCCGGGCGGGGGGACCCGACGGCCCCCAATGGAGGATGGACCCGGGACGGTCAGGACGCGTGTGCGGCCACGACGTCCTTCAGGGCCGCCACCTTGTCGGTCTGCTCCCAGGGGAACTCCGGGCGTCCGAAGTGGCCGTGGTAGGCGGTGTGGCTGTAGATCGGGCGCAGGAGGTCCAGGGCCTCGATGATCATGGCCGGACGCAGGTCGAAGGCCTTCTCGACCGCCTGCTCGAGGACCTCGTCCGGCAGGTCGGAGGTGCCGAAGGCATCGACGCGGATCGACAGGGGCTTCGCCACGCCGATGGCGTAGGAGAGCTGGACCTCGCAGCGCTGGGCCAAACCGGCGGCCACGACGTTCTTGGCCACCCAGCGGGAGGCGTAGGCCGCCGAACGGTCCACCTTCGAGGGGTCCTTCCCGGAGAAGGCTCCCCCCCCGTGGCGACCCATACCACCGTAGGTGTCGACGATGATCTTGCGCCCGGTCAGGCCGCAGTCCCCGTGGGGTCCGCCGATCACGAAGGTGCCGGTGGGGTTCACGTGGTAGATCGTGTCGGAGTCCAGCAGCTCGGCCGGAATGACGGCCTGGATGCACTTCTCCTTGACCTCCCGGGCGATCTCGTCGAGGACGTCCTGCTCCTCGGTCTTGCCGTTCACGGACGGATCGTGCTGGGTCGAGATCACGACCGTGTGAACGCGGACGGGCTTGTCGTCCTCGTATTCGAAGGTGATCTGGCTCTTCGAGTCCGGCCGCAGCCAAGGCAGGGTGCCGTTCTCCCGCAGCTCGGCCAGCTTCTCCACCAGGCGGTGGGAGTAGTAGATCGGCGCCGGCATCAGCTCGGGGGTCTCGTTGCAGGCGTACCCGAACATCAGCCCCTGGTCCCCGGCCCCCTGCTCGGCGTGCAGCCCCGCCCCGGCGTCGACGCCCTGGGCGATGTCCGGGGACTGGCGGTCGAGGGTCACCATGACCGAGCAGGTCTCGCCGTTGATGCCGTAGGCGTCGTCCGTGTAGCCGATCCGCTTGATCGTCTCGCGGGCGATGTCCTGGTAGTTGACGACCGCCTCGGTCGTGATTTCACCGGCTACGATGCAGACCCCCGTGGTGACCATGGTCTCGCAGGCGACCCGGGAGCGCGGGTCCTGCTTGAGCAGGGCGTCGAGGATGGCATCGGAGACTTGATCGGCCACCTTATCGGGGTGGCCCATCGAGACCGACTCGGAGGTGAACAGGCGTCGGGTCATGGGAGCGGGCGCACGGTGGCGCGGGGTGGTGGGACGCAGGATTTGCCGGTGCGGCGGGGGTGCGACCCGCAGATTGCATCATCAGTTGCGGATCCGAAGATCTTAGCCTTCCTCAGGCGCTCTGACCAGCCCGGTGCGCCGCCGGGGCCAGGTCATTCAGGGCCAACATCCCCAGTGCCCGCAGGGTCCGCGCGGTCGCTCCCTTTTCCCGGGTCACCGCTTCGAGTCCCGCCCGGCCCATCGACGCGCACAGCTCCGCGTCCCCCAGCAGGGCGCCCATCGCCTGGCTCAGTTCCGCCACGTCCGCGACCTCCCGCAGGGCGCCGAACGCCCGCAGAAGAGCGACTTCCTGCACGAAGTTCTCGGTATGGGGACCGGTCAAGACCGGCAGACCCTGGGAGGCGGGTTCGAGGACGTTCTGCCCCCCATGTTCGACCAGGCTGCCGCCGACGAACACCAGATCGGCCAAGCCGTAGACGCGCTCGAGCTCGCCGATCGTGTCCACCAGGGCGGGCCGGGTCCGGTCCGGTCTCTCCAGGCCTGCGCGCAGGTGGGACAGGCGCTGGGGCCGCAGCCCGATGGCCTCCAGGCTGCGCACGATCTCCTCGATCCGCAGGGGGTGCCGCGGCACGACGATCAGGCGCGCCCCGGAGGCCGCCTGACGCCAGGCCTCGCAGAGCTGGCGCTCCTCCGGAGGGTGGGTGCTGCCGCCGACGATGACCGGCATCCGCCGGCCCCCGTCCTCCGGCTGCCCCGAACCGAGCAGCTCCGACAGCTCGGGCCCCGGATCGACGCGGCCGGTGGACAGGCCGTCCGCCTTCACGTTGCCGGTCAGGAGCACCCGCAGGGGATCGACCCCCAGTTTGCGGAAGCGCTCCGCGTAGACCTCCTGCTGCACGCAGAACAGGGAGATCCGGTTGAACTGGGGCAGGACCTTCTTGAAGAACAGGTACTGGCCGTGGCTGACCTCGGTGATCCGCCCGTTGACGATCGCGACCGGCACCCCGGCCCGGTTGCACTCCCGCAGGAAGTTGGGCCAGATCTCGAGCTCGATCAGCACCACGAAGTCGGGCTTCACCCGCCGCAGGAAGCGGCGCACGACCCAGGAGGGGTCGAAGGGGAAGCGCAGGGTCCGCTCCGACCCGAAGGCCTCGCGGGCCACCTGCATCCCGGTGTCCGTGGTGCTCGTGACGAAGACGTCGACGTCGGGATAGGCCCGCTCGATCGCGGCCACGATCGGCCGCGCCCCCTTGACCTCCCCCACCGAGACCCCGTGGACCAGCACCCGCGGGCGTCCCGGGCGGACCGGGGCCAGGTCAGCCAGGCCACGGCCGCGCCGCTCGGCCACCATGGCCCGGAAGGCCGGCCGGCGGAGGGCCCGCCACAGCAGCCAGGGCAGACCGACGAAGAAAGCCAGAACCCAGACCAGGTCGTAGGCCAGGTGTACCAGCGCGCGCCCCAATCCCGGATTGGGGTCGCTGCGCAGTGCCGCGACCCGGGGGTCGAGCACATCGTCGTAGCGCGTCTCACGCAAGATCGTGTCGGATACCCCCCGGGGGCTCCGGCGTCACCGCGTTTCCACGCGACGATCGGTTCTCAGGCCAGATTCGCGCCGTGGCACTTCTTGAACTTCTTGCCACTTCCGCAGGGACAGGCGTCGTTGCGCCCGACCCCGGTCAGGTCCAGCTTCGGCTCGGCCGGCCGCGCCGGCTCGCGCTTCTCGGCCTTCTCCTTGGCCATGGCCTGGGCCGCCTGGGCCTTCTGAACCCGGTTGGCCCGGTCGAAGGCCGCCGAGGCCGGGGCCCGCCGCGCCTGCTGCTTCGCGCGGGCCATCATCACGGCCCGGGCCGCCTTCATGGCCTCTTCGTTCCGCACGGGCTGGGCGCCCTGGTAGGCCATGTTGGGCATGCCGGTGAAGCTGGAGGGCGGCTGTCCGGCGGTCGCCTGGGGATCGGCCTGCCCCTCCTCGCCGGGCCTGCGGACCTCGACCCGCAGGATCAGGCTGGTCACCTCGTCCTCGACCGCGGCCAGGAGCTTCTCGAAGAGCTTGAAGCCCTCGGCCTTGTACTCGTTCTTCGGATCCCGTTGGGCGTAGCCCCGCAGGCCGATGCCCTGGCGCAGGCCCGTGATCGCCCGCAGGTGGTCCATCCACTTGGTGTCGATGGATTGCAGCAGCAGGTGGCGGTCCACCTTGCGCATGAGCGGCTCGCCGTCCGGGCCGTCGCCGATCTCCTCCTCGCGCTCTTCGTAGCGCTTGGTCACCGCGTCGAGGCAGGGCTGCCAGTTCCAATCCACCGTCTGGGTCGCCTGGGCGGCCGACTCGGAGTCGATCTCGAAGCCGAACCAGCGCTGGAACCAACCGGCGAAGCCTTCGGCATCGTCCCGGAAGGTCTCGGACATGCGCTCGACGACGCCGGAGAACATCTCCTGGACCTTGTCGCGGACGTCGAGCCCCTCGAGCGTCTCCTGACGCACCGAGTAGATCGTCTTCCGCTGCTCGTCCATGACCTCGTCGTACTCGAGCAGGTTCTTGCGGATCTCGAAGTAGTAGTCTTCGACCTTCCGCTGGGCCTTCTCGATCGCCCGCGTGACCATCGGAGATTCGATCGGCACCCCCTCCTTCATGCCGAGCTTCTCCATCGCGTTGGTGACCCAATCCTTGTAGAAGCGCCGCATCAGCGGGTCCTGCAGGGACAGGTAGAAGCGCGACTCGCCGACGTCGCCCTGGCGGCCGGAGCGGCCGCGCAACTGGTTGTCGATCCGGCGCGACTCGTGGCGCTCGGTGCCCAGCACGTAAAGACCCCCCAGGGCCAGGACCTCCTGTTCGTCGGCGTCGCACTGGGCGCGGACCTCCTGGCGGATCCGGTCGATCTCCTCCAGGTGCTCCACGTCCCCTTCGGTCAGCTCGGCGGCCTCCAGGGCCCGGGCGAGGCGGTATTCGAAGTTCCCGCCCAGCTTGATGTCGGTCCCGCGACCGGCCATGTTGGTCGAGACGGTGACGGCCCCCTTTTCGCCCGCCAGGGCGACGATCTGGGCCTCGCGCTCGATCTGTCCGGCCTTGGCGTTCAGCACCTCGTGCCGCACGCCGTGCTCCCGCAGGATCCCGGAGATCTTCTCGGAGTTCTCGACCGAGGTCGTGCCGACCAGGACCGGTTGGCCCTTCTCCTGGAGGCGCTCGATCTCCTCGCAGATCGCGGTCCACTTCTCGGGCTCGGTGCGGAACACCGTGTCGACCGCGTCGATCCGCGCGATCGGCAGGTTGGTCGGGATCGACAGGACGTCCAGACCGTAGATGCGGTGGAACTCGTTGGCCTCGGTGATCGCCGTACCGGTCATCCCGGCCAGCTTCTTGTAGGTCCGGAAGTAGTTCTGGAGGGTGATCGTCGCCAGGGTCTGGTTCTCCGGGCGGATCTCGATCTTCTCCTTGGTCTCGACGGCCTGGTGCAGACCGTCCGACCAACGCCGCCCTTCCATCTTGCGGCCGGTGTTCTCGTCGACGATGACGACCTGCCCCCCCTCGACCACGTACTCGCGGTCACGGACGTAGAGCTCCTTGGCCCGGATCGCGTTCTCGATGTAGTGCGGCCAGTCGGTTTGCCCCGGCGTGTAGAAGGACTCGACCTCCAGCAGCTTCTCGGCCTCCTCGATGCCCTCCTCGAGCAGCGAGACCGCGCGCTCCTTCTCCTTGACCTCGTAGTGGACCTCGGGCTCGAGCTTGTTGGCCACCATCTCCGCGGCCGCGTACTTGTCCGGCACGTGCTCGGCCGGGCCGGAGATGATCAGCGGCGTCCGCGCCTCGTCGATCAGCACCGAGTCGATCTCGTCGATGATCGCGTACGCCAGGTGGCGCTGGACCTGCTGGTCCACGGTCATCTTCATGTTGTCCCGCAGGAAATCGAACCCGAACTCGTTGTTCGTGCCGTAGACGATGTCCCCGCGGTAGATCGGCAGGCGCTCGTTCGGCGGCATGTTGCTCTGGATCGCGCCGACCTTCAGCCCCAGGTACTCGTAGATCGGAGCCATCCAGCTCGAGTCCCGCTTGGCCAGATAGTCGTTGACCGTCACCAGGTAGACCGGCTCGCCCCCGAGGGCGTTCAGGTACAGCGGCAGGGTCGCGACCAGGGTCTTGCCCTCCCCGGTGGCCATCTCGGCGATGGCCCCCCGGTGGAGCACGATGCCCCCGACCAACTGCACGTCGAAGTGCCGCAGCCCCAGGGTGCGGACCGACGCCTCGCGCACCAGGGCGAAGGCCTCGGGGAGGATCTCGTCCAGGGTCTTGGTCTCCGCCTTCACCGCCTCCTTCCAGGACGCGGTCAGCTCCAGCATCGCCTCCTGGTCGAGCCCCTGGGCCCAGCTCTCGAGGGCGTTGATCTTCTTGATCAACGGCTCCAGCTCGCGGACGACCCGCTCGTTCTTGGCGCCGAAGAGGGACTTCAGCGAGCGCCCCACCTTTTCGCCTACGTTTGACAGCTTGTCGCTGAGTTCGGACCAGTCGACCATGAGGGTACCGGGGGCTGGACTCCCGGGGAGATGCGGATGGGCTGTTGTCCCCGCCCCCGGGCGGACCCGGGAACGGTGTGGAGGGTGCAGGAGATCAGGGAGGAAGAGCCCCAGGCGGGAACGAGGGCGGACCATTAAAGGACGGGAATCCGCGGGGACCAGGGTGCCCGCGCCGATTTCCGCGTCCGAACCCCAATCGTCCGGTCCGCCGGCGGCCCCCCGCCCCGGAACTCGGCCCGGCCGCCCCCCGGATCCCGCGGTGGAGACGGGCGCTGGCCAACCCACCGAGGCCCCGGCCCGACCGGGGCGGACCCGGGGCGCCTAGTCCCCGGCGGATTCGGCCCCGGCCCCGTCCGGCCCGGCGGGCGCGGGGGTAGATGCGGATTCCAAGAGCCGGGCGAGCATCTCGAACAGCACCCGCCGGGGGTATGGCTTGCGGAGCAGGCCCGAGACCTTGCGCAGCCGCGAGAGGTCGATGGTCGAGGCGGTCGCCAAGAGGACCGGAAGGTGCGCGGTGCGGGCATCCATCCGCAGGCGGCGCAGGACCTCTTCCCCGTCGAGCTGGGGCATCTCGTAGTCCAGGAGCACCAGGTCCGGGAGCGGATCCTCGGCCAGGCGCTCGAGGGCCTCGAGCCCGTCCCGGGCCAGCTCGATCTCGTAGCCCCGGGCCCGCAGGAGGGCCGCCAGCCCGAGGGCCACGTCGCGCTCGTCGTCCACCAGCAGGATCGACCGCCGCTTGGTGCTCTCCCGCTCGACCCGGGCGATCTCCTCGGCCAGGGCCCGCAGGTCGTTGTTCGTCGGCAGCCCCGCCGCGTCCCAGGCGCTCTCGATGCGCCGCTTCAGCTCGCGGTTGTAGCGCTTGAGCCGCTCCCATTCCGCGAAGTCCGGGTTGTCCGGGCGGATCTCCAGGTTGTCGTGGGTGTCGACGGAGAAGAAGTACTCGTCGTCCACCAGGTGCTCCTGGACGATGAACTTCATGAACGGATAGCGCGCGTTGCCGAGGCGCAGGGCGTAGCGCTCCAGACCGCCCCCGGCGCCCGCGACGCGCTCGAAGCACTTGAGCAGAGCCTCGATGTCCTCCAACCCCTCGAGGTCCGCGAGGGTCCCGGGGGGTCGCGCCTCGCCGTTCTCGGGGAAGGCACTGGTCACGTACAGGGCGACGGCGCGCCGTACGTGGGCGGGGGTCATCTGCTCGAGCCGCATCCCTTCGCTGTCCCTCGGGTCTCCGGTGGGTCCTCTTGGTCCTGGATGGTTCAGGCTCCGCGCACCGAACCGGAGGTCGCTTGGGCACGGCCCTCCCGGGGGCGGCCGTCCTGGATGCTGCCGATGATCTCCGTCACCGTGGAACAGCCCGCCTGCTCGAGCAGCCGGCCGAGCTCCTCGGCGAGCAGGCCGGGCAGGGACGGGTCGGCGAAGGAGGAGGTGCCGACCTGGACCGCCACACAACCCGCCGCGAGGTACTCGAGGGCATCGTCCGCGCTGGCGATCCCGCCGCAACCGATCACCGGAATCTCCACCGCCCGGGCGCACTCCCAGGCGCAGCGCAGGGCGATGGGTTTGATCGCGGGCCCGGAGTAGCCCCCCTGGACCGTGGCCAGCCCCGGCTTGCCGGTGCGCCAGTCCAGGGCCATGCCGAGCAGCGTGTTGACCGCGGTGATGCCGTCCGCGCCGGCCCCTTCGACCGCCCGGGCCATCTCGTCGATCCGCGTCACGTTCGGCGAGAGCTTGGCGAAGATCGGCTTGCCGGTGGCGGCCCGCACCAGGGAGATCACGTGGGCGGCGTTCGCCGGATCGGTCCCGAACGGGATCCGACCCCCCTGGACGTTCGGGCAGGACAGGTTCACCTCGAGGGCGTCGACCTCGCTACGCCCGTCCAACCGGGCGGCCAACTCCGCGAACTCCTCCGGCGCTTCGCCGCCGATGTTCGTGAAGATCATCGTGTCCGCGCCGGCGACCTCGGGCAACACGGCCTCGAGGTAGTGCTCCAGGCCCTTGTTCTCCAGGCCGATCGAGTTCAGCAGCCCCACCTCCGTCTCGCAGATCCGCGGGGCCGCGTTCCCCGGTCGCGGGCGCGGCGTGACCGTCTTGCTGACCAGGCCCCCCACCCGCTCGGGCGGCGTGAAGTGGCACATCTCCAGACCGTGGCCGTACGTGCCCGAAGCGGACAGGACCGGGTTCCGCAGCCGCATCCGTCCCAGATCCACGCCCAGATCGCAAGCCGCCGCGTTCATCGTCCTCAGCCTATCCACCCCCCAGGCAGCGAGCAACGGCCCCTCTCCCGGGAAACTCCGGTTCCGGGGGAGAAGTCAGTCCGCCTCGCCCGAGCGGACCGGCTCGGGCTCGGCCGGATCCGACGCGCCGGATTCGGGCTCGGGGGTGTCTTCGGCCCGGTCCTCCGCCTTGTCCTCGGCCTGCCCGGGCTGGAGCAGACCGGCGAGGATCCAGAACACCGCCCCCACGCTGATGCACGCGTCGGCGACGTTGAAGGTGTGGAAGTGGTAGTCCCAACCGAAGCGCTCGCTGAGGAACCAAACGTCCAGGAAATCGCGCACCCGGCCGTAGGGGTGCCCCTCGTAAAAGGGGCCCGTCCAGAGGTTGTCGGTCAAGTTCCCGAGGGCGCCGGACAGGACCAGCACCAGGGCGATCAACCCGAGGCGCTCCCCCCGGCGGGCCCGGACCAGCAACCAGCTCAGCAGGGCGACCGCGATGATGCGGCCGCCGACCAACAGGTGCGGGTAGTCCCCGAAGCGCCCGAAGGCCGCCCCGGGGTTCTCGGACAACATGAACCCGATGTGTTGCCCCCAAACCTCGAGGCGCGCGTGGCCGTGCACGTCCCAGTCCATCGACTCGACGACCATCGGGCCCCCCTCCAGGGCTGCGAACACCGCGGACTTGCTCCACTGGTCCGCGATCACCAGCAACAGGACCACGAACAGGCGCAGCGCGATGGAACGGCCCCCGGCGTGGAGCGGAGCCTGTTCTTCGGTGGAGGTGGTGATCATCGGGGGGGCTCACGGAGCGTGAGGAGCCCACGCTCGGTGGGGCCACTACCCCGCCAGGGGTCGCGCCCGAAGCCGGCGGGGAGGGTCGGAAAGCGCTGCGTTCACCCCCGCTCAGCCCGCCTCCGTGGCCCGCTGGCAGTCGATGCAGAGGCGGGCGAAGGGGATCGCACGCAACCGGGCCTTGGGGATCGCCTTCGCGCAGTCCTCGCAGAGGCCGAAGCCGCCCTCGTCGACCCGCTCGATGGCCTCGTCGATCTCCTGCAGGGTGGCCTCGTCCCGTTGGAGCAGCTCCAGGGAGAACTCCTGGCTGAAGCTGTCCGATCCCGCGTCGGCCGGATTGTCCACCGCGGGCCGTTGCGCCTCGGGGCCCAGGGCGTCGGCCTCCAGGTTGTGAATGTCCCCGGACAGGACACTGCGGAGGTTCAACAGGAGGGTCCGAAACTGCGCGAGGTCGCTGGCGGAGAGCTTGCGGGCCATGGGGCGAGCCAGGGAGTGCATCCGGGGATGGCCTCCGCCGGACCCTCCGGCGAGGGGGACGGGGGCCGACCGGAGTCGGGTGCGTGCTGGGGATGGGTGAAGAGGATCTGTGCGGTGGGACCTCGTCGGGTGCAGGGCGCGGGAGTATATGGGCCCCCCAGGGACTGGACAAGCGCGCCCGGCCGGCCCGGGTCCGCCCTTGCAAGGGGCCCCGTCCCCCCGCAGGCTCCCTCCATGCGCGCGCGACGTGCCCCCGCCGAGCGGACCGAATCCGCCCTCCCCCGCGCCCTGACCACCGAACGGGACGAGTACCTCCAAGCCCTCCGGGTGGAGGCGGGCCTCTCGCGCCACACCCTGGCCGCCTATGCCCGGGACCTGAACGCCTTCCTCCGGGGCGTCGTGGCCCAGGGGGTCCAGCGCTTCGAGGATCTGGACGCGGGGCACCTCGTGGACCACCTGGCCGAGGCGCGCGACAGCGGCGCCGCGGAGGCGAGCGTCGCCCGCCGGCTCGCGGCGATCCGTGGCTGCCTGCGGCACCTGGTGGCCGAGGAGCGCCTCGACCGGGACCCCGGGGCCCTTTTGTCGACGCCCAAGTTGGCCCGGGTCCTCCCGTCCGTGCTCAGCGTCGAGGAGGTCGAGCGACTGCTGACGGCCCCCGAGGGGGACGGCTGGATGGCCCAACGGGACCGGGCTCTGCTCGAAGTCCTGTACGCCAGCGGGGCCCGGGTGTCCGAGGCGGTCTCCCTGTCGAACGACAACCTCGAGCCCTCCCTGCGGGTCCTGGTGCTGACCGGCAAGGGCGGCAAGACCCGGGTGGTGCCCGTCGGCGCCCGGGCGCGCGCGGCGATCGAGCGCTGGCGGGACGATGGCCGTCGACGGCTCCCGGCCGCGCGGCGGCGGGCGGAGCTGTTCTTGACGAAGAACGGCAACCCGCTGGACCGCACGGCGGCCTGGCGCCGGGTCAAGGCCGTGGCCCTGGCCGCGGGGATCCTGCGCCCCCTGTCCCCCCACACCCTGCGCCACTCCTTCGCGTCCCATCTGATCGAAGGGGGCGCCGACCTGCGCAGCGTCCAGGAGATGCTCGGGCACGCCTCCCTGCGCACGACGGAGATGTACACGCACCTCGACGCCGAGCACGTGCGCAGCCTCCACCGGCTGTATCACCCCCGCGCCTGAGGCTCCACCGTAGAGGACCCCGGCGCGGGGCAGTGCCGATTCAACCGCCCAGGACGAGCTCCGCGGCGTCCGTGGCACGGCCCCCGATCAGGCCCTGGACGACCAGGGTCAGACCGCAGAGCTCCGCCGTCTCCGGCAAGGGCAGCTCCACCGTCGCCGTCCCCTCCCCGTCGGTGCGGAAGGAGGCCAGCACGGACAGGCCCGCGGGATCGAGGAACACCGTCCCCAGACCCTCGAGCTCGAGGGGCACGTTCGCCCGGGATCCGAAGAAGAGCAGCCCGCTGGATGCGGGGGCTGCGCCGGTGACCGTCAGGCGCAGGGAACCCCCCAGGTACGGGAAGCTCGCCTCGAGCCCGGGCGAGCCCACGCCCCGCAGGGGCAGCACCGAGGCGGGGACCCCGCAGATCCCGGGCAGCAGGCGGCCCGCGTAGGCGTCGCTCGCGCTGCCGTAGCCCGCCAGGTCGCCGCGCTCCTCGGGCGGCGTGCGGTCCGCGGCGCCGGCGAAGGCGATCCCGCCGTGATACCGGTCCGGCGCCAGGGCCCAGACCTCCTCGTTGCCGGATCCACCCAGGTAGGTGGTGTGCTGTCCACGGCCGGTGAGCGGGTCGAGGCGCGCCAACAGGGCGTCCGCCGCCCCGCCCCGTGCGGGCTGGCTCGCCCCCGTGGTGATCGGCAGGTCCTCGGAAGCGGTGCGACCTCCGATCCACAGGCCCCCGAAGGCGTCGACTGTCACCGCGCCGAGCTGGTCGTCCGCGCTGCCGCCGAAGTAGCGCGCGAACACCAGGGCGCCCCCGGAGCTGGCGAGGTGCAGGACGAAGCCGTCCCGGCGTCCCAGGGGCGCGAGGCCCTCGGCCCCGAGCACCGGGAGGTCGTCCGAACGGGTCGTGCCGACCACCAGGACCCCGTCGGGGGTGACCGCCAGGTCGTGGGCCACTTCGTCCGCGCTGCCGCCGTAGAAGGTCGAGAAGGACAGGTACCGGCCGTCGGCCGTCAGCTTGCTGACGAAGACGTCGCCGCCGTTCTTGCGGTCGTCGAAGGCCCCGGCGGTGGTCGGGAAGTCCCGGGATTGGGTCGTGCCGGCCACGGTCATGTAGCCCTCCGCATCGAAGGCGATGCCGACCGCGTGCTCCTCGGCGCTGCCCCCCAGGTAGGTGGCGTACCGGAGCTGGGACGCGATGCCGTCCAGGCGCATGACGAAGGCATCGGCGCGGCCGCCGGATTCGGCCTGCAGCACGTACTCCAGGGTGGGCAGGTCGCGGGATTCCGTCCAGCCCGCCAGCACCACGTCCCCGTCCGGCGCGAGGGCCACGCCGGTGACCGCGTCGTCCGCGCTGCCCCCCGCGTAGGTCGAGAACAGCACCTTGCCGGCGCTGGGGTCCAGGGCGGTCAGGAAGCCGTCCTTCCAGCCGATCCGCTCGCGCCGGTGGGCGAGGTCCGTGGTCGGGAAGTCGTCGCTGTTGGTCCAACCTCCGACCAACACGACACCCCCCGCGTCCACCAGCAGGGTCAGGGCCTCCTCCTCCCGGGAGCCCCCCAGCACCGTGGACCAGATCAGGCGCTGCCCATCGGGGCTCAGCTTGCTGACGAAGGCGTCGCGCTCCGCGACGTCCTCATCCACCACCTCGGCGGTGGTCGGGAAGTCCCCGGAGCGCGTCCAGCCGGCCACGAACACCGCCCCCTCGCCGTCGATCGCCACGGCCGTGGCCTGCTCGAAGCTCATGCCGCCGAGCTGGGTCGTGAACAGGGGCGCGGCCGCCGAGTCCTCTTGGGCGCCGGGCATCGCCGGGGCGGCCGAGGGCCCCGCGGCCAGGGTGCAAAGCAGGGCGGCGCCCAGACCGAGGCGCTGGCGGGCGGAAACGACCGGACGGGTGGACCGCCGAAGGGTCCGAAGGGGACGCGAGCTCATGGTGAGGATCGAGGCTGGTGTTCGCGGGGCCCGACTCGTCGGGGAAGTCGCGTCGCACCGTCCGGAGACCCTGACACGGAGACCCCTTCCGGCCCGACCTTCCCCTCGGGCGCTCGCAGGCTGCTTCGGCCCCGGCGCCGGGCAAACTCCACCCCGATCCCGGATTCTGTGCCGCCCGGCTCCGGGGAGGCCCCCCCGGTCCTCAGGCCTTGGGCTCGCCCCGCAGGGCCTCGTGGATGACCTTGGCCAGGGCATCCCCGATGCCGGGAACGACGGCCAGCTCCTCGGGGCTGGCCTTGGCGACCCCCTGGACGCTGCCGAAGCGGCGCAGGAGCGCCTTGCGCTTCGCGGGTCCGACCCCGTCGATCGAGTCCAGCCGCGAGCGGATCCGGCCGCGCTCCTTGCGGTGGTAGGTGATCGCGAAACGGTGCGCCTCGTCGCGCACCCGCTCCAGCAGGTGACGCACGGCGCTGTGGCGGGGCAACTCGACGGGCTCGTGCTCGGGGTTCAGGTACACGCGCTCCTCGCTGGCCGCCTTGCGCCTGCCCTTCACCGTCCGCTCGGCACGGGCCTTGGCCAGGGACACGACCCGGACGTCCCAGGCCCCGACCTCCTCCCGGGCCTCGAGGGCCTTGGCCAGTTGGACGGCGCCCCCGTCGATCACGACCAGGTCCGGCAGGTCGTCCTCCGAGAGGCCCCGGCGCAGGGAGCGCATCACCACCTCGCGCATCGCGGCGAAGTCGTCCTGGCCCTCGACCCCGCGTACCTTGAAACGGCGGTAGCCCGCCCGGTCCGCCACCCCCCCGCGGAAGCGCACCCGCGAGGCCACCACGTGGGCGCCCTGGAAGTTCGAGACGTCGAAGCAATCGACGACCAGGGGTCGGTCCTCACCGCGGGGTGCCAGGTCGACCAGGTCCGCGAGCTTGCTGGAGGCCTCCTCGTCCGCCGCCAGGCTGGCCTCGCGCCGGGCCAGCTCGGCCCGGGCGTTCTCCCCGGCCATGCCCAGCATCCGGGCGCGCTCGCCTCCCTGGGGAACCAGCAGCCGCGTGCGCCCCGGCGCGACCGCGGCCCCGGGTTCGGCGTCCTCGGGTGCCGGCGCGCCCAGGGCCTCCTCGAGCAGCTCGGGATCCACGGGCAGGCAGGGCAGGACGATCTCCGGGGGCACGGCCCGCCGGCCCCCGGCATACAGGGCCGTGACGACCCCGTGCAGCAGCTCCTCGTCCGGCAGCTCGCTGCGGAAGGCGTGGGTGCGACTCTCGGTCAGCCGGCCGTCGCGGAAGGCCAACCGGTGCACCAGGGCGCTGTCCCCCCGCCGGGCGAGGCCCAGGATGTCGCGGTCGATGGCCCCCCGGGGCGAGACCCCCTGGCGCTCGACCGTCCGGCGCAGGGCCGCCAGGCGATCGCGCCAGGTGGCTGCCAATTCGAATTCGAGCTTCTCCGACGCGGCCCGCATGCGCGCGTCGAGGTCGCTCTCCAGCTCCTCCACGTCCCCCTGCAGGATCCGGACCGCCCGCTCGACGAGGACCTGGTATCCGGGGGGGTCGATCAGCTCCACGCAGGGCGCCGAGCAGAGCCCGATCTGGTGCTTCAGGCAGGGCCGCGAGCGGTTGTTCAGCACCGAGTCCGCGCAGTCCCGCAGGGGCACGACCCGGTGCAGGTCCGACAGGGTCTGGCGCACCGCACGGGCCGAGGCGTAGGGCCCGAACAGGCGGGAGCGCCCCCCTTTGCGGCCCTTCTTGGGGTTGTGCGCCCGCACGAGCTTCAGACGCGGGAAGCGCTCGTCCAGGTCGAGCCGGATCATCAGGAAGGACTTGTCGTCCTTCAGCCGCACGTTGTGGGGCGGCTTGTGCTGCTTGATCAGGGCATCCTCGAGCAGCAAGGCCTCCTTCTCGGTCCGCGTGATGATCGTCTCCACCTGGCGCGCGTCCTGGGCGATGAAGCGCACGGCGATCCGTCCATCGCCCCCCGGAGAGCGGTAGCTCGCCAGGCGGCTGCGCAGGGAGAGGGCCTTGCCCACGTACAGCACGTCCCCGCCCCCGTCCCGGAACAGGTACACCCCGGGCCGCTCGGCGATCTGGGCCAGGGAGAGCTCGGGCGTCCAGTCGTAGATGCTCACCGTGCGCGCGTCCCCCCGCGGGCCCTAGCGGGACAGCTCCAGGGCCTGCAACTCCCGCAGGCGGTCGCGCAGGTTCGCGGCGTCCTCGAAGCGCAGCTCCTCGGCCGCATGGCGCATCTCGTCCTGCAACTTGGCCTGCTCCGCCCGCAGCCGGGCCGCATCCCAGGCCAGGGCCGGGTCGCCGTCCTTGCCGGCCGGGCCCGCGGCGTCGGTCGCCGGCAGCTTCGGACCGGAGTAGTCCATGTCGTACAGGGCTTCGATCGAGTCGCGGATCGGCTTGATGATCGTCTTCGGCTCGATGCCGTGCTCCTGGTTGTAGGCCGCCTGCAGCTCGCGGCGTCGCTCCACGACCTCGACGGTCTTGCGGATCGAGTCGGTCTCGCGGTCCGCATAGAAGATCACGCGCCCGTCGGCGTTCCGCGCCGCGCGGCCGCAGGTCTGGATCAGGGACGTGGTCGAGCGCAGGAAGCCCTCCTTGTCCGCGTCGAGGACGGCGACCAACGCGACCTCGGGCAGGTCCAGCCCCTCCCGCAGCAGGTTGATCCCCACCAGCACGTCGAACTCCCCCAGGCGGAGGTCCCGCAGGATCTGGGAGCGCTCGATCGCGTCGATCTCGGAATGCAGGTAGCGCACGCGGACCCCCAGCTCCGAGAGGTACGTCGTCAGCTCCTCCGCCGAGCGCTTGGTCAGGGTCGTCACCAGGGTCCGCCAACCGGCCTTGGTCGTGCTGCGCACCTCGTGCAGGAGGTCGTCGACCTGGGTCCGCGCCGAGCGCATCTCGATCTTCGGGTCCAGGAGGCCCGTGGGCCGCACGATCTGCTCCACGACGTTCTCGCGGGTCTCGCCCAATTCGCGGTCCCCGGGCGTGGCCGAGACGTAGACCACCTGCTTGACGAGGGTCTCCCACTCCTCGAACCGCAGAGGCCGGTTGTCGAGGGCGCTCGGCAGGCGGAACCCGAAGTCCACCAGGGTCTCCTTGCGGGCCCGATCCCCGCGGAACATCGCCCCGACCTGGGGCACCGCGACGTGGCTCTCGTCCACCAGGACCAGGAAATCCTCCGGGAAGTAATTCAGCAGCGTGAAGGGCGCCTGGCCGGGCTTGCGCCCGTCCATCCAGCGCGAGTAGTTCTCGATCCCGTTGCACATGCCCGTTGTGCGCAGGAGCTCCAGGTCGTGGCGCGTGCGCTGCTCGAGGCGCTGGGCCTCCAGCAGCTTGTCGCCCCGCCGCAGCTCCACCAGGCGCTCCTCGAGCTCCTGCTCGATGCCCACCACCGCGCGCTCGATCCGGGCCTCGGGCGTCACGTAGTGGCCCGACGGGTAGATCGTGACCTTCTCCCGGTCCGCCAGGACCTCCCCCCGCAGGGGGTCCACCTCGAGGATGGACTCCAGCTCGTCCCCGAACAGCTCGTAGCGGATCACGCGATCCTCCTCGTAGGCCGGGAAGACCTCGATCACGTCCCCGCGCGCCCGGAAGGTCCCCCGGCGGAAGTCCAGGTTGTTCCGCGAGTACTGCATCTGGGTCAGGCGCCGCAGGAGGTCGTCGCGCTCGATGGTGGCCCCCCGCTCGAGGGTCATCGACATCTCGGCGTAGGCCGAGGGCGAGCCGAGCCCGTAGATGCAGGACACCGAGGCGACGATCAGCACGTCCCGGCGCTCCAGCAGGGAACGGGTGGCGGAGTTCCGCAGCCGTTCGATGTTCTCGTTGCGACTGGCGTCCTTCTCGATGAACGTGTCCGTCGAGGGGACGTAGGCCTCCGGCTGGTAGTAGTCGTAGTAGGAGACGAAGTACTCGACCGCGTTGTCGGGGAAGAGCGACTGGAACTCGGCGTACAGCTGGGCCGCCAGGGTCTTGTTCGGCGACAGCACCAGGGTCGGGCGGTCCAGGGCCTCGACCACCGCCGCCATCGAGAAAGTCTTTCCCGAGCCCGTGATCCCCAGCAGGGTCGCCCGCTGCTCCCCCTCCCGGAGCCAACCGGTCAGGGCCTCGATCGCACGGGGCTGGTCGCCCATCGGGCGGAAGGAGGCGGCGAGGCGGAAGCGGTCGGCGGACATGCGGACGGGGGGGGACGGCAATCGGGGACGGGCGCAACCGGTCATCCCCGGCGGGGTACACTGGAGAGCGGTGGACGGTGGTCGCTCCGAGGGGGGAATCCCCCGCCCGGCGACCTCGGCCCCCGCCGCGGCGGGCCGGGGGGCGGTGCGGCCCTCTCTCGCCGTTGCGCCCTCTCCGGGGGCACCCTATCTTGCCAGGCGGAGCCCGCCGGTTCTCCGAGAACTCGGGTCCCAGGACACCCGGTGGGCCGCGCCGAGCTCTCTCCCGACCTTTCTCGAACACGCTCCTCCCGAAGACGCAATGATCATCCAGTGTCCCTCCTGCGGCGCGCGCGCCAAGCTGCCCGATTCCAAGGAAGGTGCGAAGGTCCGCTGCGGAGAATGCCAGCGTGTCTACGTGGCCGGCCTGGGCCGGCGGGGCAGCTCGCGGACCACGAGCTCGTCCAACCAGGGCCTCTGGATCGGCCTGGGGATCGCCGGCATCGTGGGCATCCTGTTCCTGTTCATGATGGGGAACCGCTCCGGCGAGAACATCCTCCAGGCCGGCGACCAGGAAGAGACCGCCGCCACGGACGAGCAGGACGAGGGGCCCAGCGTCGACAGCTACGGCTACGAGGGCCCCACGGCCAAGGCGGCCCGGGACTTCCACCGGCTGGCCTTCTCGCGCAACGGCGAGGACCTCCGGAGCCGACTCGACGCCCCGGGGGTCCACGCCTGGAAGCGGCGCGCGGCCGCCGAGACCACCGCCCGCGAGGCCGCCGCCGAGTCCGGCCTCGACACCGAGGCCACCGAAGCGGCCGTCGCCGAGGCCCTGGCCGCCCTGCCCGGTGACGAGGCCCTGCGGGAGGAATTCGAATCCCTGCCGATCCTGGAGAAGCCCCAGCGCATCGAGGGCTGGGTCGACGAGCTCATCAACGGCGAGGCCAAGGACCTGGTGGCCGACTGGAAGCCCTACGAAGGGGAGACCGTCGACCTGACCGCGACCACCGCCGTCGTACGCCTGCGGGTCAGCCCCGCCGAGGGCACCTCGGTCGAGAACCGCACCGTGGAATGGGAGCTGCGCAAGAAGAGCGGCCGCTGGCTGGCGGTTCGCTGGGAGCGCTTCCTGACCCAGGCCGAGAAGGACGACCTCCTGCGCGCCCGGCTGCGCACGAACCGCGGCCCCAAGGGCTACGAGAAGGTCGAGCTGTCCGACGGTTCGGTCGTGCTCGAGCGCGAGCCCGAGCCCCTGCCCCACCTGGAGGACACGCCCCAGGAGCTGCGCACGAAGATCGACGGTCTGATCGCGACGATGATCGACCTGAACCTGACGCGCGAGGCCACCCAGGCGCGCGAGGAAGTCGTCACGATCGGCAAGCCCGCGATCCCGGCCCTGTTGACCAAGCTCTACGAGATCCCCCTCAAGACCGAGGACCAGTCGATCCAGGTCAACCAGGTGGCCGTGGCCCTGCGCGACATCACCGGGCAGTACTTCGGCTACGAGCCCATGGAGCTCATCGGCTCGGGGGTCGGCACCTCACGGGAACGCCGCGAGAGCGCGATCAAGCAGTGGTTCGCGTGGTGGTACCGCAACGAGAACCGCTTCACCGAAAAGGAAGTCCACGACGTCCTCGACGAGATGCTCGAGCTGACGGACGAAGAGAAAGCCTATCTGGACCGCATCAAAGACTGAGGGGTCTTGACGGCCTGAGAAGCCTGCCCCTGCAATCTGCTCCCTGCAATCCACCGAGATCCTCCCCGCGCATCCCGCGCGGAGCCACCCTCCTCCCCCCTCGAACAGCCCCGGAAACGACCGCGCCCTCCCTCTCGGGCGACGCCCCTAGCCCATGGACATCCGAAACGGCAAGTGCTTCGACTGCGGAGCCGAGTATCAAATCCCCGCCTCGTTCCCGCACGACGTGGCCCGCTGCAAGGAATGCGGCGGTGCCGTGCACATCGCGCAGGTCGGGGAGCCCATGCCGACGCCGCCCAAGAAGAGCGCGCCGCCCGCACCGGCCAAGCGCGTCGCCGGCAAGTCCTCCGGCGGCGGCTCCAAGCCCGAGCCGGCCGCCAAGGCCAAGCTCGAGGAGTACGTGCCCTCCGGCAAGAAGGGTGATGGCCCCTCGATGATGGAGCGCCTGCGCGCCGAGCGTGCGGCGGCAGCCGGCGGAGCCGCCGGCGCCAAGGCGGCCGCGCGACCGGCGGCGAAGAAACCCGCCGCGAAGAAGCCCGCGGCGACCAAGAGCACGCCCCGGGCGGCGGCCGGCAAGGGCACGGCCCGGTCCAGCGGGGCCCGTGCCGCGGGGGCACGCGGCTCGGCGGGCGCCCGCCGGGGCGCCAAGGACAGCGGCGATTCCCGCAAGCGTTCGGAGCGCGGCGGTCGCCAGAAGGCCGAGAAGAAGTCCCCCGTCCTGGGGATCGTCGCGGTCCTGATCCTGCTCGGCGGAGCCGCCGCGGCCTTCGTCTTCAAGGACAAGCTGTTCGGCAGCGGCGACAACACGGTCGAGGCCGGCAACCCCGGCGACGAGACGGTGGCCTCGAACGACGGGGACGGCAGCGCCGATCCGGGGGCCGCGACGGACCCGGACACCGCCGCCGGAGACGAGACGCCCGATCCCGATCAGCCGAACGAAGCCGACGGGGGAACCGACGGGGACCCCGCGCCCGCCGGTGAAGACGACGGGGAGCCGGCGGGTGCCGACGGGGATCCCGACGACGCCGGCCAGGCGGCGGCCCCCCCGGACGAAGGTCCCGACATCTCCGCCCTCCCCGACATCGCCCCGATGTTCGGCGCGACGGACGAGGAATGGGACACGATGAACGAGTTGATGACCACCTGGATGGATCCCTACGCCGGCCGCGCGGGGAACCGCGCCCGGGACCAACTGATCTCCGAGTTCAGCGTCAAGGCCCTGCCGGTGATGATCAACGGCATGAAGAACCTCGACCTGTCCACCGAAGAGGGCAACCGCAACGGGGACCTGGTCCAGAAGGCCTTCGAGGGCATGTTCTATGGCCGCAACTTCGGCTGGAAGTACCCCAGCCAAGAGCCGGACAAGTACCTGGCCTTCGACCGCAAGGTCGTCGCCGCCTGGCACGGCCAGATCCAGAAGATCGCCGACGACGGCATCGAGTACTTCATCGCGATGGCCAAGCTCGAGATGAAGACCAGCGCCGACTCCGACGAGTTCGCCGACCCCGCGCGCGCGAAGATCGCCGCCCAGCTGCGTCAGCAGTTCGGAGACGGCGCGTCCGCCCCGGATCCGGATCCGGGCGGGGACGAGGACGACCTGGACGTCGACTGACCGACGGAACCGGGGGCGCCGCCACGGGGCGGCGCCCCCGGTCGCTTGGGGGGGACTTGTCGCTCGATGAGGACTTGGTAGGGGGACTTGGTAGCGACCCGGCCTCAGGAGTCGTCCCGGGGCGGCAGGGCCGGCACGCTCGCGGGGTGGTCCTCGGCCTGGGCCGTTCCGCCCCGCCGGGGGTCGCTGGCACCGATGGGGTTCCCGTCCGGCTGGACCTGGATGGCCTGGACGCTGGCGAAGGCGCGGTCCACCGTGCGCACCTCGTGCTGGCGCTCGTCCGCGAGCTCCTGGAGCAGGCCCGGGTCCCAACCCTCTTCGAACTGGGTCAAGGACGGCCGCCACTGTTGGTGGAGGCGCGGGGCGGCGACCGCCGCCCGCAGCTCCTGGCCGTAGACCTCCGTGCGCAGCAGCACCTGCAGGACGCCGGTGATGATGCGGGGTCCCCCCGGGGACCCGAGCACCAGGCGCACCCCGCGGCCCCCCACGCGGACGACCGTGGGGGTCATCGACGACAGGGGCCGCTTGCCCGGTTCCAGGGCGTTGGCCTCGGCCCCGATCAGCCCGTATTCGTTCGGCGTCCCGGTCTGCAACGCGAAGTCGTCCAGCTCGTTGTTCAGCAGGAAGCCCGCCCCGGGGACCAGGATCCCACTGCCGAAGCTCGTGTTCAGGGTGGTGGTCAGGCTGACCGCGTTCCCGTCGGTGTCGAGCACCGAGAGGTGCGTCGTCTCCTCCCCCTCGGTGGACGCAGCGACTTCCACGGGTCCGATGTCGGGGGTCGCCCGCTCGCCGATCGACGTGCGGCGTGCGGCGATCGTGCGGGGATCCAGCAGGGTGCCCATCGGCACCGGGTGGAAGGCGGGATCCCCCATGTGCACCGCCCGGTCCGCGAAGGCCCGGCGCAGGGCTTCGATCCACCAGTGCAGGGCCCGGCTCGAGAGGCCCACGTCCGGCCCCAGGCCGTGGCCGGCGAGCTGCTCGCGCTCGTCGCGCACCCGCTGGCGCTCCTCGTCCAGGGGAAACCCGTCGAGCAGCGCGAGGACCTGCAACAGCACGAGACCCCCGGAGCTGGGGGGCGGCACCGTCAAGACCTCGAGGCCCCGGAACCAACCCCGCAGGGGCTGGCGCGTCACGACCTGGTAGTCGTCCAGGTCCCGGGCGTCCAGGACGCCGCCCCCGGCTTCCATCCGGCGCACCAGGGCCGTGGCCACCTCGCCGGAGTAGAACCCCGCCGGCCCCCGGTTCGCGAGCAGCTCCAGGGTCCGGGCGAGCTCGGGCTGGCGGAACAGGGACCCCTCGGACAGGGCCTCCCCCCCCGGGTAGAACAGGGCCCGGGAGCCCGGATCCGCCTCGAGCCGCGTGCGCAGGGCCGGGCGCCGCAGGGAGTACGCCAGCCAGGGGTCGACCGGGAAGCCGTCCCGGGCGAGCTGCTGGGCCGGTTGGACGACGTCGGCGAAGGACAGCAGTCCGTGGCGCCGGTGCAGCTCCCACAGCCCGGCCGGGGACCCCGGGACGCCGGCGGCGAGCTCGCTGGCCGTGGCCTTCTGGCGGTCGAGGTTGCCCTCGGGGTCCAGGAAGGCCTCGGGCCGCAGGCCGCGGGGCGCGGTCTCGCGGAAGTCGTAGACGATCGGGGCCGCCTCGGCGTCGTGGGGCACCCACAGGGCGAAGCCGCCCCCACCCAGGTTGCCCGCCTGGGGGTACACGACCGCCAGGGCCAGGGCCGTGGCCACGGCGGCATCGGCGGCATTTCCACCCCGCTCGAGCACGCCGACCCCCGCCTGGGTCGCCAGGGGGTGCTCACTGACCACCATGCCGCGCGTGGGGGTCGGCCATTCCCCCAGGGGGTCGCGGTCCTTCGGGAACAGCGCGCAGCCCCCCAGCAGCCCCGAGCCCCCCAGGCACAGGGCCAAGAGCCCGACCCCGGCCACCCGCGGGCGCTGCTCCGGAAGGGGTGCGGGGGCCGGACGGGCTCCGGCGCTCACGCCTTGGTCCCGTCCTCGTTGATCTCCTCCACCTGGACCCCCCGCTCGCGCAGATAGACGACCGCTTCGTCGATCTTGATCGCGTCCCCCTCGATCTCCACCGCGACCATCGCCATCTGCTCGGTGATGCTGGCGGCTCTTATGTTGGGGATCACGCCGAACTTCGCGTTCAGCGTGTAGGTGATGATCGGCTCCTTGATCAGGTCCTGGGGGAACGTGCAGAAGTACTTGCGCAGCGACATGGGTGCCGGGGATGCGAGAGGTCGAGCCGACCAGGTCGACGGATCCCCAGTCCCGGGTCCGGTTCGGCACGCTGCCGACCGGGCTCGGCCAGCCTGGGACCGAGCAGTGTAGCCCGCTGCAACCGGGCTTCAATCGCCGTGCCCGGAGGCGCGGCCGCCGGTGGCCCGCACGCGTCCCAGGACGAAGACCAACCCCCCTCCGAGCAGGCTGAGGCCCGCCGCCAGGGGGCCCCGGGGCTCCCGGGGGAACCACTCCACGCCGGAGATCGCGTAGACCGTGGGGTTCGCGTGGCTCCAATCGAAGCCGCTGATTTCCAACACCAGGCCGTCCGGGGCACAGGCCAAGAGCAGCCGCGCGAGTCCCTCGTGCTCCAGGGCCAGGCTGTCCCCGGGCCCTGCGAAACCGTATTGGAGCGGCCCCCCGGCGAGCAGCAGGGCCAATCCGAGGCAGGTCCCGGCCAGGGCGATGGGGACCGAGCCCCCGGCCGGGTCGCCCCCCGACCGCTCCCGCGGCGCCGCGACCAGGCCACCCAGCCCCAGGCCGAACAGGTACAGGCCGAGGAGCGCCGCGAAGCCCAGGACGGGGCTCGGCAGGGGCCGCGGCCCGAGGAGCTGGCAGAGCAGGAGCGCCCCGGCTGCGAGGACCGGGGGCACGGCGAGGAGTCCGATCCGGCGCAGCCGGCTCTGCCCCTGGGGCGCCACCCCCCCCGCGAGCACACCGCCGGCGGTGGAGCAGAGGGCGAACCAGGCGCACAGGGACACGCTGTCCAGGGCGCCGACGGGCCCGAACAGCAACCCGGGCAGCAGCGCGGCGCCCCAGGCCACGGGGGTCAGTCGCGAGGATCCGGCCCCGCCGGAGGCGGCCTTCATTCGGCGGAGGCGTCCCCCTGGCTGGGTGGCACGGCGCTGGCGCCGCCGTAGCCGAGTCGGTTCAGCATGTCGATCTCCGCCTGGGTGCGCTCCACCGCGGCGCCGCGCACCCAGAAGCGCAGCATGCTGTCCAGGGTGGCCTCCAACCCCGCATCCCGGGCCGGGTCGCTGCCGATCCGGTTGTCGGACTCGAGGGGGTCCACGTCCGCCTCGAAGACCTCCCGGGTCGGTCCGTAGGCCGACCAGATCAGGGTCTCGTCCCCCGAGTCCAGGCGGCGCATGACCGTCCGCCGCTGCTCCGGCAACGCCGCGTCCACCGCTTGCCCCAGATACTGGGACGCGTAGCGCTGGCTGCGGGAGTGCTCCTCGGCCCAGGCGGCGACGTCGAGGGGCGTCTGCCCCCCCAGGGCGATGGTCAGATCGTACAGGTCGCGCAACTCCAGGGGGGCGTCGATGGTCTGGGCCGCCGGCGCACCGGTGCGGTACACGATGCCGGGGACCCAGAGCTGCTCGCGGTACAGCGAGTGCCCGTGCCCCCAGGCCCCGTGCTCCCAGAACTCCTCCCCGTGGTCGGACGTGAACACGAAGGCGATGTCGCCCTCGAGGCGTTCCACCAAACCGTCGACCAACTCCCCCAGGTAGCGGTCGGTGTAACGCACCTCCTGGCG
This sequence comes from Hippocampus kuda, assembly GCA_901007745.1. Taxonomy (NCBI): domain Eukaryota; kingdom Metazoa; phylum Chordata; class Actinopteri; order Syngnathiformes; family Syngnathidae; genus Hippocampus; species Hippocampus kuda. The sequence continues at coordinate 327,861 of CAAKHF010005844.1, forward strand.
GTAGGCGCTGCGCTTGCGGGCCCGGTTGCCACTGTTCTCGTACTCCGGTTCCACGCCGGCCAAGTACGGCGAGTGGGGATCCAGGTAGTGCACGTACAGGAACAGCGGACGGTCCCGGCTCGTCTCCGCCCCGGGGCCGTCGAGCCACTCGAAGACCTCCGTGTTGACCTCCTCGGCCCGGGCATAGAGCTCGCGGATGTGCGCCCCCCCCTGCTGGAGACGCTGCTCGACCTCGGCGGCGTCGCGCAGCTCTTCGAAGTGCTCGAAGCCCTGTCCGAAGCCGGTCTTCAGGCCCACCTGGATCCAGTTGGTCACGAAGGCCGCCGTGGCGTACCCCGCCCCCTGCAACACCTCCGGCAGGGTCGTCCAGGCCTCCGGCAACGAGTCGGCGAAGGAGGTCGCCCCCGATTCCTCGGGCAACAGACCGGTGAAGAAGGTCGCGCAGGACGCGCGGGTCCAACTCGCGTTCGCGTACAGGTTCGTCAGGGACGCCCCCTGGGCGGCCAGCTCGTTCATACGCGGCATCAGCCCCGGATCGCCCCCGTTCGACGCCAGGGTGTCGGCGCGCCAGGTGTCCACCAACACGAAGACCAGGTGCGTCGGGACGTCCCCGCCGGGGTGCTCCGGGGGGGTCACGGACCCGACCACGTCGCTGGCCTCGATCAGGCTGCCCTGGCGCGAGCGCAGGGCCGCTTCCTCTTGTTCGATCGAGCGCGAGAGCAGGGCGTAGAGGGGGAGCCCCACGGCGTGCTGATGGCGCAGGAGGTGCCAGCGCACCGACTCCAGGTTGCGATACGCCAGGCCGGCGGAGGTGGCTCCGAGCAGGAGCAGCAGCGACCCCACGGCCAGCACCCCGCGGGCCGGTTCGCCGCGCCCCGGACGGGGGCAGAGCAGCACCACCAGGACCTGATGGGCGATCCCGACCGCGACCGTACAACCCAGGAGGTAGGCCCGCCCGGGCAACCAGGGGGTGTCGGTCTGGAATCCGAAGGCCACGATCGCGCCGAGCCCCAGGGAAGCCACGACCCCCAGCAGGGGATGCACCGCGCGGAACCAACGGGCCAGGCAGTGCAGCCCGGCCAAAAGCAGGAGGTCGATCCCGGCGATGACGACGAGGTCACGGACGGACCACGCAAAGCCCGTCGATCCCCGCACGGACGCTGACAGCACCAGGGCCGCCAGCAGCAGGGCGGGCAGGAACCCCAGGGGAGTCAGGGTCGCGCGGGCGGAGGGGGTGTCGCTGGACGGGCCGTCGGGCCCGGGGCGGTTGGCGGGGGTCATGCGCTGGGAGGGGAGCCGGTTCGAACGCTCGCCTCCATCGTACGGCGTACGGCAGCCAGGTCCTCGGTCCGGACGCGGATCTCCCGCGACGTGTCACGGAGGCGGAGTCCGCGGGCCGCGGGCGTCTCAGCCTTTGCGGGTGCGGGCGAGGGCCGCCCGGATGTCCTGGAGGGACAGGGGCTTGGGCAGCACCTCCCGCACCCCCTCACCGGCCCGGGCCCGGGCGACGGCGTCGTTGCCCCAACCCGTCACGACGAAGACCGGCATGTCGGGGTCCATGCGGTGGATCTCCCGGGCCACGTCGGTCCCGAGGGTTCCGGGCATCCCGAGGTCCGTGACGACCACGTCGAAGCCGCCGCCGGCGAAGGCCTGCAGGCCCTCGTTGGGGTCCGCGTATTCGAGGGACTCGTGCCCCAGGGTCTCGAGGAGGCGACCCATGGTCCGCAATACCTGACGGTCGTCGTCGATCACCAGGACCCGCAGGCACTCCACGGGCTCGGGGGTGGAGGTCTGCGCGGTCTCGGTCGGCTCCTCTGCCGCGACCGGCAGGACCAGGGAGAACACGCTGCCCACGCCGGGGCGGGACTCGACCCGCAGGTCTCCGCCGAGGCGCCGGGCGATCGACCAGGAGGTCGACAGCCCCAGGCCCGAGCCCCGCTTGGCCTTGGTGGAGAAGAACGGCTCGAAGACCCGCGCCGCGACGTCCGGCTTCATGCCGCTGCCCTCGTCGGTCACGCGCAGGAACACCCGCTCACGCTTCGAGCCCGACTCCAGCACGATCTCGCCGCTGGTGGTCATCGCGTCGATCGCGTTGAAGATCAGGTTGATCAGGACCTCCCGCAGATCGGAGGGCCGGGCCACGACCGAGGGGGTCGGCAACAGGTTGGTCCGGATCGTGACCGAGATGTTCTTCTGGGCCTGGAGCTCGCGCAGCTTCGTGTTGAAGACCGGCACCAGGTCCGCGAGGATCTCGCTGGGGTTGCACAGCCCCATCCCCACGTCGGAATCGTCGCCGCCGCGGGCGAAGTCCTGGAGCCGCCGCACGGTGTTCGCCGCATCCAGGGCACACCCCCGGATGCTGCCCACGGACTCGCGCACGTCGGCCTCGAGGTCGGCCCGGGCCAGCAGGACGTCGCAGAACCCCAGGGCGATGAACAGGGTGTTGTTGAAGTTGTGCGCCATCCCGGTCGCCATCTCGCCCAGGGCGGACAGGCGCTCGGACTGCACCAGGCGGCCGTGGGCCTCCTGGACCTTCTCGACGGCCTCGTTCAGGCGCTCGATCAACACCAGGTTGTGGAACGCGGTGGCGGCCTGGTCGGTGAACAGTTGCAGCAGCCGCCGGTCCCCCTCGGGGAAGCGGGTCGACGAGGAGCGGTGATCGAACTGCAACACGCCGATCACGCGGTTCCCGACGATCAGCGGCGCGCAGAGGACCGAGCGGATGTGAAAGCGCTCGATGCTGACCCGGCTCGACAGATCGGGCACCTCGGCGGTGTCGTCGATCGCGATCGGGCGCCGCGCTTCGATCGCGCGCTGGAGGATCGTCTCCGAGATCGGGAAGCCGTCCGTGCCGCGGTCGCGCATGTGCACGGACTGGAGCTGGGGCCGACCCTCGTCGTCGAGCAGCACGACGAAGCTGTTCTCGGCATCGAACAGCTCACGCAACCACCGCGACACGCTCTCGAAGAGCTGGTCGCGATCGTGGATGCGATTCATCGCATGGGAAATCTCCAGCAGGCGCTCGAGGGAGTGCTCCTTCGTCCCTTCGGCCCCGTCCTCGCGCGCGGGGGTACGCTCGAGGCCGGAGGCGATGGAATCCAGAAGACGACGCGCGTCGGACGAAGGGTGCTGGATCTTCCCTCCTTCGTTGTCGGGGAGGGGCGGCTTCACGTCAGGGGTTGCCTCATCCTATCCGTGCAGGCGAGGTTTGGAGTCCCCCTTTGCGCGCTCCGCCAACATCTTCAGGGCCCGCGCCCGCCGTGGGTGGGCCAGGAAAGCGATCTCCTCCTCCTCCCCTGCGACGCTCTCCAGCTCCGCGCGGATTGCTTCGACGCATCTCAGGGACCAATCGGCCGCCCGATCGGACCGTCCGCGCCGCTCGTGAAAGTCGGCTAAGGCGGCCAGAATCGTCCAATTCAAGCGGGCCAACCCCATTCCCTCGGCTTCCTGCCGGGCCGCGTGCAGGCCCTCGGCCGCCGCCTCGGAGTGGCCGGCGCGGTCGGCGGTGACGCCCCGGACGTAGCGCCCGGTGGCCCGGATCGTGGGGTTCTCACTCCCTTCCCCGAGGAGGATCAACTCGTTGCCCGCCTCCGCGGCCCGCAGGTCCTCCCCGCGGTCGAGGGCCAACTCCGCCTGGATCACCAGCGCGCGGGCCAGGGCCGCGTGGTGCCCGCCCTCGCGCAGGGTTTCGATGGCCTCCCGCAGGCGCTGGAGCGCCTCGGTCCGCTGGGGATCGAGCAGCAACGCGACCTCGGCGCGATACGCCTCGAACAGCGCCGCTTCGCGTTTGAGCCCGACCTCGGCGCACAGCTCCAGACCCACGTCGATCCCGTCGCGGGCCCGCTGGAAGAGCCCCGCTTCGGTCGCGATCTCGGTCTGGGTCAAGAGAGCCGTGGCCAGGTGCACGTCCCGCTCGCCGGTCGCGCGCGCCGAGGCGACCGCCCGCGCGGCCAGCTTCGCCGCGCGACCGTGCCAGCCCTTGATGCACAGGATCTCGGCCAACTTCTGCAAGCTCCGCGCACGGCCGCTCTCGTCCCCGATCTCCTCCCGCAGGTGCAGGGCCTCCTCGTGACGCGCCAGGGCGCCGGCGAAGTCCCCCATGCACTTCGCGACCAGCCCCAGGTTGGAGAGGGACGTCACGATGGCGGCCGGTTCGCCGAGGCGCCGCTTGATCTCCAGGGAGCGCTGGTACCCCTCCTGGGCCTCGTGCAGGTTGCCCCGCTCGAAGGCCACGTTCGCCAGGTTGCCCAGGCTGAAACTGACCCCGCGCAGGTCGCCGATGCGCTCGCGCACGTCCAGGGCGCGGGTGTGCCAGTGCTCGGCCTCCTCGTAGTTCGCCATGTCGAACTCCACGACCCCCAGGTTGTTCCACAGCTCCGCGGCGATCGAGCTCTGGGAGGTGTCCTCCAGCTCCTGGAGCCCCCGGTGCAACAGCCGCTTGGCCGCCTCGGGTCGCCCCCGTCCCGAGGCCAACCGGCCACGCGTTCCCGCCAGCAAGGCCCGCTCCTCGGGGGACACCGCGTCCAGGACGCGACGGTCGATCGCCGCGAGGCGGCGCTCGGCCCCCTCCAGGTCCCCCATCGTGACCTGGCACTTGGCCTGTTGGCGGCGCACGTGCACCACGTCCGTGGGATCCTCCAGCCGGTCCGAAACGAGCTCGTAGCAGGCCTGTGCCCGGGGCAGCTCTCCGCTGGCGAGCAGGGCGTCCGCCAGGGCCACGCGCAGGTCGCGGGTCGCGCCGCGGTGGTCCGCCGCGCCGCGCCCCTCCCCCGGCTCGAGCAGCCCGAGGGCGCGTTCGGCCAGGGAAGCCCCCCGCCCGGGGAACCCGCGCGCCAACAGGCTCCGGACCGAGGGCAGCACGTGCACCGCCACGAGGTCGGGTCGTTCGCTGTCGAGGGCGTGCAGGGCCACCTCGTCGATCGAATCCCCGCCCCAGTGCTCCCGCCCGGACAGGGCCGCCACCGCCCGGCCGTGGAGCTCCCGGACCCGGTCGCGGTCCATGCGGTCCACGACCCGCGTCGCGATCACGCGGCTCGCGACCAGAAAGCCCGTCCGGGACAGGACGGGCTCGGGGACACCCCGGCCCGGGTTCTCCGTGTCGTCCGCGTAGGTCACGAGGCCGGCCCGACTCAACTCGTCCAGGGCGGCCCGGCGCCGGGCGTCCGACAGGTCCACCAGGTCCACGAGGGCGGCCACCTCGGTCGGGGCGTGGATCACCGCCAAGACCTCGAGGACCGTGCGGGCATCGCCGTGCAAGGCGTCCAAGCGCACGTCCACGGCGGCGGTGAAGCTGACCGGGACGGCGGTCGACCCGGTGACCACGCGCTCGGCCTCCTCGGGGGACAGGTCCGGGGGCAAGCCGGCGCAGACCGCCTCGAGGAACCCGGGGTGACCGCCGGCGACGCGCGCGATGCGGTGCCCGAGGTCCTGGAGGTCCGGCGCCCGCACCCCGCCGTGTTGGCAGCGGGCGGAGACCAGCGAACCGGCCAGGGTCCGGGCGTCCGCCGCCGGCAGCTCGTCCAGGGTCAGGGTGGCCGCGTCCCCGGCCGTCCCCGGGGGCCGTAGGGACTCCCGCGCAGCGAGCACGAAGGTCACGCCCGGAACGCCCGAGCCTTCCTCCAGGCTCTCCAGCAGGCGCGCGATCGGCCCGCTGTCGTCGAACAGTCCGGGGTAGGCCTCGTCGACCAGCACGACCGCTCCCCCGCGGCGCCCGAGCAGGACCAGGAAGCGACGCAGGGCGACGGCCAACGCGCGGGCGCTGGTCGGAGGTTGCTCCCGGGGGCCGGCGATGTGCACCCCGAAGGCGTCCCGCCCGATCGAGGCGAAGATCGCGTCCCGTTCCTCGGCGCGCACCTCCGGCGAGAAGGCCAGCAGGCGCACCAGCCCCTCCCCGGGGTCCTGGGCCCCCTCGCGGCAATCGAACAGGTGTACCCGCGGGCCGGACTCCATCAACCCCATGCGCAGGGCGCGCAGCAAGGCGGACTTGCCGATCCCGGCCGGTCCCTCGAGGGAGACCACGCCGACCTGCTCCTCCGCGATCCACGCACCGAGTTGCTCCAGCTCGTCGACGCGGCCGACGAAGGGCACCGGATCGGAGGCCAGGGCCTCATCCGGAGCCGCCGGGTGGGCCTGATCGAGGGCTCCGAGGAAGGCCCGGGCATCCCGCGGGCGCAGGTCGGGATCCTCGGCCGCCGAGCGCTCCAACAGACCCGCCACGGTCACCGGCCAGGCCGAGGGCGGCATGAGCTCGAGGAACGTGCGCGCCAAGGCGTATACGTCGTCGACGGTCCCGCGCGGCGCCCCCCCGAGCACGCGCGCGGGGGAATAGAACGGCGTTCCCCGGAACACTTCTCCGGGAGATGAGCCCTCGTCCATCGCGAACCCCAGGTCGATCAACGTCGCCCAGGGTCCACCCTCCGGCAAAGTGCGGACCAGCACGTTGGCCGGCTTGACGTCCCCGTGCACGACCCCGCGCCCGTGCAGGAACGCGAGCACACGGCCCAATTGCCGCAACACGCGCAGCAGCTCGTCCGAGCCACGGCCACGGGCGAACTCGTCGAGCTCGTCGCCGTCGACGAGCTCTCGGACCAAGAAGACGCGTCCGCCCGGGGCCTCCAGGCCCAGGTGGTGGACCTCCGGCAGGTGCGGATGGCGCAGGGCCGAGAGGACCTCGTGCTCCCGTCGCAAGCCCTCGGCGGCGGAGTTGGACTCGGACACCTTGACCGCGACCGGTCGGCCGGTGGCCTCGTCCTGGGCACGGTGGATCGTGGTGCCGGCGCCGGTCCCCAGGATCGCCTCCAGGCGGTACCGCCCTGCGAGCATGTGCTGCGCTGCATCCGACATGGCCCCCCATGCTGACTCGACTCCCGGGCGAACACCAGGGCGCGGGGGTCCTGAACCACTTGAAACGGCAACGCCTCGCTCAGACCCCATGGTCTGTGCGAGGCGTACGCTCGGAAAGCCCCCTGGGAGGCTCAGCCGCCCATTGCGGCCCGCGGGCGCCCGTCGGGCGATCGCGGTTCCCAGGCCGGTGCTCCCCGGGGGGGGAGCAGAGACGGTCGGACCTGCCGGCTGGTTGGATCCGGCGGAACCTCAGTCGGTCCCGTCGGAGATCGAGTGGTTGTCACCGGTCACCTTGACGCGGTCACCGACCAGTCGTCCGGTGATCCGGTTGTCGGAACCGCCGATCCGCACTTCTCCGAAGAGGGCGTACATGGCCCCCGTCAGGATGTTGTCCGCGCTCTCGACGGCGATCTCAGCCGCCTTGTCGTTCGACAGGGACCAGAACAGGAGCCCGTCGACCGCCGGCGTCAGGACGTTCTCGGAGCCCGAGAGGTCGAGGGACCCCCCGAACACGATCGTCAGGTCGGCGGTCACGTTCGAACCGTCGAAGGTCACGTCCCCGCCGACGTACACGACCCCCGAGAGGGCCGTGCCGTCCGAGGACATCGCGCCGCCGTTCCCGTCGTTCAGGATCAGGAGATCCCCCCCGAAGACCTGGGCCGGATTGGCGATGGACTTGTAGTACAGGAAGTCGTTCTGGGGGGACGGCAGCTTCCGGGAGCTCACCGCGGCGGTCTTGGCGATGTCGTGATCGCTCCCGTACTGCAGCAAGAGGCCCACGTGGGCGAGGATCCCCTGGGTCGTCCAGGCCTTGCCGCCCAGACGCAGTTGATCCTCCGAGTGAGCATCTCCCTGGAGGAAGTTGTTCGTCCCCTGCAAGCGCAGGGCGGTGCCGAGCCCTCCGGCGTGCAGGGTCGCGCCGAGCCAGAACGGGTACTGGGTCAGGGTGATCCCACCCATCGCGACCTCGAGCTCCTTGATGCGTGCGTCGTATTCGGTCGGCGAGAACACGTACAGGGTGCCCAGGTGGACGCCGACACCGTACGCGTCGACTCCAGCGATCTCGGCCGAGGCGGTGAACACCTCCGGCGGAGGCCCGGGGTTGATTCCCTCGAAGATGTCGAACTCGAGGCCGCCGACGGCGCCGAGCTCGTCCCGCAGGTCCCCGATCTCGCCGCCCGCACTGAGGAAGGTCAACTCGGCGAGATCCTTCGCCAAGGACTTCATCAACGCGACGTAGACCGGATCACCGGAGTGATAGTTCGGCATGATCGTGCGGAACGGAGTTTCCTGGATGCCGAGATCCAAACAGTTCCAGTCGGATTCCGGTCCGGAGGAGTCAAGTTGATAGCCGAGGATGTCGGCACTCAGCTCCGGTCCGAGGTCGAATACGGTCTGCGGTTGGGCTACGAGGGGGACGGAACAGACCGCGATGGCGGCGCTACGAAGCAGGACAGAGGACGGAGAGAGGTGGCGGGGAAAGAACATTGAGAGGTTCTCCAGGAGAGTGGCCATGGGGTGCGGGCAGAAGCCCAGAGGGGCGGCACCAGACAGTCCCCCCCACCAGGCGCGCCATCCCTTCACCCGACGAATTCGTCGACCCCCGCCGCCTCGATCCAGGGAGGCTCGACACAGGGAGGGGGCCCCAAGCCGGCAGCAAGGGGTGAAGGGAAAAGGAAAGTCGTGCGCAAGCAGCCCGACGCGCGTCGTCGGTCTCGCGGAGAAGTGAGACACGATCGAGGTTCGGTGTACTCCAGCTCGGCTCGACGAGCTGAGTATGGCGTCCACCGAATGGGCATAGGTCCGGGGGAATCGCCCCCCAACCCGAAATGCCCGACTTCCTGCACACATTTCCCGAGATCGGGAATCCCGCCGAAGAACCTGCGTCCCAACATTCAAAAAGAAAGCATTCCGCCCGATGAGTCGCTCAGGCAAGAATTTGAGGAATCCCAATGGGTCCGAAAATGCCCCATTCGAGGGGTTCGTGGGCCGTCGTGGGCAGGGCCCAGGGCGGCTTCACGAATATGGCGGAAACCCCTCCAACGGGTTCCCCGGAGCCAATTCGCTCAGTTTCGGCCGGCCCTGTGGCGCAGGGTACGGCGGACGATCTCGTCCGCAGAAACGCCGGCGAGGAGCACTGCGCCGATGATCGCGAACTCCAGCTGAGTCGGGATTTCGAGCAGGTTGATGGAGTTGTAAAGAACCCGCATCAGACCGGCTCCGACGATGACTCCGGCGATCGACCCCTCGCCGCCGCGCAGACTACAACCCCCGAGTACGGCTGCGGCGATGGCATAGAGCTCGTAGAAGTTCCCGTGGGCCGCCGGTTGCACGGAATTAACGTCCAACGCGAACAGCACGCCGCCGAGGCCGGCGCACAGGCCGCACAGCACGTAGGCTCCGACGACGACCCGCTCGGTCCGCACGCCGGCGTAGCGGGCCGCCTCCTCGTTGCGGCCGACCGCATACAGATAGCGGCCGAAGAGCGTCCGCCCCAGGAGCAGGTGGGACCCCACCGCCAGTACGGTCAGGATCAGGAACGGGGCCGGAACCCGCAGGCGCCCCAGGCCCCGATCCCCCAACAGGAACAGGACCAGGCCGGCCCCGAGGAGCAGCACCCCCGCAGCCAGGCCGAACAGGGCCCCCCCGTTCGCCTCCCCACGGGATTTCCGGCGACGCCAAGCGACCCCGCCGACGACCAGGGACAGGGCCCCGCACACCGCCACGAAGGTGGACATCGCGAAGGGCTTCCCGGTCGCCAGGGTCCGCAGGCCGTCGAACTCGGTCCCGAATCCCTGGGTCTGGTCGCCGGTCAACCAGCGGGCGAAGCCGCGGTACAGGAGCAGGCCGCACAGGGTCACGACGAAGGGCTGCAGGCGCAGGCGCGTGACGAGCAACCCATGCGCGAGCCCGATGCCCAGGGACACGACGAGCACTGCCGCCAGGGCTCCGACGGGGCTCCAGCCCTGCTCGACCAGGAGCCAGGGCAACAGGGTCCCCACCAGGCCGACGACCGAACCGATCGACAGGTCGATGCCGCCGGTCAGGATCGGGAACACGACCCCGATGGACAGGATCCCGTAGAGCGCGGTCCAGCGCGTCAGATTCTGGAGGTTGTAGGGCTGGAAGAACTCCGCGGGCCGCGCCAGGCCGGTAGCCAGCACCACGGCCACGAAGATCCCCAGGATCCCGAACAGCTTCTTGGTCTCACGCATGGTTCGCGGCGGGTTCGCCGGTCGAGGTCGCGAGGGACAGGATCGCCTCCTCGCCGAGGGCGGCCCGTCCCAGGGTGCCGGTGATCCGACCACTCCGCATGACGGCGACGCGATCGGCCAGGAGCAGCAACTCCTCCATCTCGCTGGAGGCGAAGAGGATGGCGACGCCCCGCTCGCTGAGTCGGTCCAAGAGGGCGTAGATCTCCTGACGCGCCCCGACGTCCACGCCCCGGGTCGGCTCGTCCAAGAGCAGGACCCGCGGCTCGAGCTCGAGCCAGCGGGCGAGCACGACCTTCTGCTGGTTGCCCCCGGACAGGGAGCCGACCGGCGCCTCCAGATCGTGCATCTTGACCCCCAGGGTCTCGGCCGCGTCCCGGGCCGCGCCGCCCTCCCAGCCGGGCTCGAGCCAGCCCCCCCGCTGATGCCGGTGCAGGGCCGCGAGGGTGATGTTGGTCCGCACCGCGTCCTCCAGGAACAGCGCCAGGTCCTTGCGGTCTTCGGGCACCAGGGCGAGGCCGGCTTCGATGGCCTCGCGCGGGTGCCGCGCCTCGAGCTCCCGGCCCTCGATCCGCACATCGCCCGCGACCCGGGGCTCGATCCCGAACACGGCCCGCAGAAGCTCCGTGCGTCCGGCCCCGACGAGGCCGGCGAGGCCGACCTTCTCCCCGCGCCGCACCTCCAGGGAGACGCGCTCCCCGGGGAAGGCTTCGGTGGCGACCGCGCGCAGCTCCAGGGCCACCGGATCCCCGGCGGCGGGCGCCCCGGACCGGGCCTGCACCGTGAGGTCGCGGCCGACCATCAGGCGCACCAGCTCCGCATGTCGGATCCGGTCGCCGGCGAGCTCTCCGGAGGGACGCCCGTCCCGCAGGACGAACACGCGGTCCGAGAGCGCACGGACCTCCGCCAGGCGGTGGGAGATGTACAGGATCCCGACCCCCCGATCGCGCAGGCTGCGCACGACCGAGAACAGCTTCTCGGCCTCCTGGGGGGTCAGGCTCGACGTGGGTTCGTCGAGGATCAGGACCTTGGCCTCCAGGGACAGGGCCTTGGCCACCTCGACCAGTTGCCGGCGTCCGAGGGACAGCTCGGCGATCGGCGTCCCCGCGTCGAAGTCGACCTCCAGGCTGGCCAGGATCGCGTCGGTCTCGCGGCGCTGGCGCGACTCGTCCAGGAACGGGCCCCAGCGGGCTTCGCGGCCGAGGAACACGTTGCCGGCCACGTCCAGGTTGTCGCAGAGCTCCAGCTCCTGGTGGACGAGGACGATCCCCGCGGCCAGAGCGCTCGCGATCGAGCCGGGGGGCACCGGCCGCCCCTCGAGCAGGACCTCGCCTGCGTCCGGCCGGTGGATCCCGGCGAGCACCTTCATCAACGTGCTCTTGCCGGCCCCGTTCTCTCCGACGACCGACACGATCTCCCCGTGCTGCAAGCGCAGCCCCACGCCCTCCAGCGCGCGGACGCCGGGAAAGCCCTTCGTGATCCCGCGGATCTCGAGCAGCGGCGCGTCCGTCACCGACCGCGTTCCAGCAGCGCGAGCTTCTGCTGGCGGAAGGCCTCCGCGTTCTCGCGGCGGACCGGCACGATCGGCACGTCGAGCACGCCCCCCTCCGGCAGAACGCTGCGATCCCCGCGGGCCAGACCCGCGAGGATGCGGACCGACTGGGCGCCGTACTCGTAGGGCTGCTGGGTGATCGTACCGATCACGTGGCCGTCGATGATCCCCTGCAGGGTCTCGTCGGCCTCGTCGAAGGCCACCACCTGCACCTGGCCCAAACGGTCCGCAGCCCGCAGCGCCTCGAGACAGGCCGGGGGGTTGTACGCGAAGAGCCCCACCATGCAACCCAGGTCCGGGTACCGGGTCAGGGCATCCTCGGCATTCGACTTGGCCCGGGCTTTGTCGAAGCTGTCCGTGCGGGCGTCGAGGATCGTGTACCCCCCGCCCTCCAGGGTGGCGTCGGTCTCGTCGTAGCGCGACGGATCGCTCGAACGCCCGAGGACCTCGTCGATCACCCCCTGGCGCCGCAGGCGGGCGTTGTCCTGCTCGAGGCGCCCGATGAAGATCATCACGCTCCCCCCCTCCGGCAGGGCCTCCTTGACCAGCTTGCCGGCCGCGCGGCCGGCGAGGTAGTTGTCCGTCCCCACGTAGCAGAGCCGCTCGGAGTCCGGCGCGTCGGAGTCGTGCGTGATGACGTTGGTGAACGCGGCGGCCTCGTCGATCAGGCTCTTCATGTTGTTCCCGTCCACAGGGCTGATGGCGATGCCATCCACCCCGCGGGCCAACACGTCCTCGACGATGCGCTTCTGCGTGGCCGAAGCCCCGTCCTCGGGGCTGCGGATGTCGCAGTCGACCCCGTACTCCTCGGCGGCGTCCTTCACCCCCGCGGCGGCGATCGTCCAGAACGGGTCGACGCCGTTGGTCACGTAGACCAGTTGGGGCACGTCCGACGCCTCCCGGCCACAGCCGGATAGGGCGAGGCAGAGGAGGGTGCCCAGCAGGGCGGCGAACGGGGAGCGCGGCCACATGCGTGCGGCCGACGGCTCGAGGGGGCGGGTGCGCATGGGGAATCCTCTGCGACTCGTGGAGGGGCGGGCTGAGGGGCCTGTACGGTATCCGCACCGCCCCGACGCGAACAGACCACCGTGATGACGTCGTCCTATTTCCTCGTCCTTTGCGTGCTCGCCTTCACCCCACCGCTGTCCCGGCAGGGCTCCCCGGAACCGGCCGCGGACGAACTGGAGGCCCTGTTGGTCGAAGCCCTCGCGGCCCGGGGCACCCCCGGTGACGGGGAGGGCGACGCGGTCACGACGACCGGCCGCACCCTCGACGACCTCCACATCCCACGGTTCCCCGACTCCCGCAGCGGCTGGGAGCTCCGGGCCCGCGCGCTGCGCACCCGGGTCCGCCTGGCCACCGGCCTCCTCGGCGCCGTCCCCCAGCCGGCCCCGTCCCTCCGGACGACCCAACGGGTCCAACGCGACGCCTATGCGGTGGAAGCCATCGAGTTCGAGGTCCTGCCCGGATACTGGGCCACCGCGAGCCTCTATCGGCCCCTGGCCCCCGCCCCGGAGGGCTCCCGTCCGGGCATCCTGAGCCCCCACGGCCACTGGCAGGGGGGGCGCTTGCAGGCCCGCTCGGACGCCGAGGTACAGGCCGAGCTGGAGGCGGACCGGGAACGCCTCCCGGAGGCCGCACGGCACCCGCTCCAGGCCCGCTGCGTGGCCTTCGCGCGGGCCGGCTACGTGGTGCTGCACCACGACATGCCCGGGTACGGCGACAACCTCCAGCTCGACCACCGCGGCGGGTTCGGCGACGTCGAAGCCCTGGGCTGGGGGCTGTCGCGGGCGGGGTTGCAGACCCTGACCTCCCTGCGCGCCCTGGACCTGCTCGCTTCCCTGGAAGAGGTCGATGGGGAGCGCCTCGCGGTCACCGGCGCCAGCGGGGGCGGCACCCAGACCTTCCTCTTGTGCGCCCTGGACGAGCGCCCCCTGGTCGCGGCCCCGGTCAACATGGTCTCGGGCCAGATGCAGGGGGGCTGCATCTGCGAGAACGCCGCGCACCTGCGGGTGGGGACCGACAACATCGAGCTGGCCGCCCTCCACGCCCCCCGGCCCCTGTTCCTCGTCGCGGCGGACGACTGGACCAAGGAACTGGGGGCGCGGGACGGACGCGAGCTGCGGGATCTCTATCGCACCCTGGGTGCGCCGGGGTCCTTCGACCTCGCGGCCTTCTTGGATCATCCACACAACTTCGATCATGCGTCGCGGCGTGCCGTCCTGGGCTTCCTGCTCCGACACCTGGGCCCGGGCCCGGGGGTCGACGCGGACACGGCCCGGATCGAGCGACCCTTCGTGCCCCTCGGCCCCGCGGAGCTGGCCGTGCGCGACGGGGTATCCGCGGAGCGCGCGGATGCCGCCGGGGTGCGGGCCGCCTACCTGGACTGGGCCCGGGCCTGCCGCGACCGGATCGTGGCGGAACCCGCCAGCCTGCGCGCCACGGCCCTGCCGGCGCTGCGCGCGATGACGGGCTTGGCCGACCCCGCCGGACGGATCCCGGGCGCGACCAACGAAGTGCTCGCCGAGGGCAGCCGCGCGGCCTCGGGCTGGTCCTGGACCTGGATCGCCCGGGCCCCGGATCCCGGTGGACTGACCCCGGGGGAGGCCTCGATGGCCCGCCGGGACGGACTCCTGATCGGAGCGGGCCGTGCGTCCCGGGAGCGCTTGACCGTGCTCGCCCTGCCCGGTGGGCCGACGGGCCTGCTGCACGACCGGGTGCCCGGTGCCCTCGCCGCCGCTGGGCAGGTGTTGGCCGAGGGCCGCGTTCTGCTGGTCGTGTCCAGCGCCCCTCCCGCGGGTCCGATCCGCACCGACCCCAGGCGCCATGTCCAAAGTCCGCACTACAGCTTCACGTACTCCCTGACCGGCTTGGCCGACGAGGTGCGGTACCTCGTCGGCTGGCTCGATGACGCCAAGCGGGCCGAGGTGCGCCTCGTCGGCCTGGGCGACGCGGGTCCCATCGCCCTGCTCGCGGGCGCCCTGGCCCTGCGACCGCCGGCGGAGATCGTCGCGGACTGGAGCTGGGACTTCGGGGAGCTCCGGGACCCCGAGGACGGGCGCCTGCTCCCGGGGATCCTGCGACTCGGCGGCCTCGATGGTTGCGCGGCCCTGCTGGCACCCGCGCGGATCACCCTGGCCGGTCGGGACGCGCTGCCGCCGATCCTGCGCGGGACCTTCGCCGCCCTGGGGGCGGAGACCGCGGCGCGGGCGACGCGCGCCAGCGCCGCCGAGCAGTTCGCCGCGCGCTGAGAAGCACCGGTTCGACGGATCCCGAGCCCCTGCGACGGCTCTGCGCGGTTTCGACTAGGATCGAGCCCGAGCACGCGCCCCGCCCCGTCCCTCCCCCTGCGATTTCCGGACCGCCCGATGCCGACTCGACCCCCCTGCGCCCCGTGCTCCCCCGCTGGAGCGAGGCCCCTGACCGCGCGCCCGCGGCCGCTCGCGTCGCTGGCCCTGTTCGTCACGGCGGCGGCGCTGTTGTCGGCGAGCCTCGTCCCCGCCAGCCCCCGGGGGCACGGGGCGACGGACGACGGGGAAACGGCCGAGGTGGACTTCGCCCGGGACGTGCGTCCGATCCTGTCGGACAAGTGCTTCGCTTGCCACGGCCCCGACGGGGCCTCCCGGGAGGCGGACCTGCGCTTGGACCTGCGGGCCGAGGCCCTGCGGGAGCGGCACGGGCTG
This sequence comes from Hippocampus kuda, assembly GCA_901007745.1. Lineage (NCBI taxonomy): Eukaryota > Metazoa > Chordata > Actinopteri > Syngnathiformes > Syngnathidae > Hippocampus > Hippocampus kuda. The sequence continues at coordinate 343,151 of CAAKHF010005844.1, forward strand.
GCGGCCGTCGTCCCCGGGGACCGCGACGCCTCGGAGTTGTGGGCCCGGATCCACGACCAGGACGACCCCATGCCCCCGGCCGAGCTCGGCAAGGCCCTGACCGAGGAAGAGCGGCGGATCCTCGGGGCATGGATCGACGCGGGGGCGCCCTATGCGGAGCACTGGGCCTTCGTGCCGCCTGCACGCCCCCCGCTGCCGGAGGCGACCGCGGACGACCCCTGGGTCCGCAACACGATCGACCGCTTCGTGCTGGCGCGCCTGCGGGAGGAGGGGCTGTCCCCCGCTGCCGAGGCCGACCGGGCCACGCTGCTGCGCCGGGTGACCTTCGATCTGACCGGTCTGCCCCCCACCCCCGCCGAGCTGGACGCGTTCCTGGCGGACACCGAGCCCGGCGCCTACGAACGCGTGGTCGCGCGGCTGTTCGAGTCGCCGCACCATGCGGAGGCCCTGGCGCGCCGTTGGCTGGACGCCGCGCGTTACGCGGACACCCACGGCTTCCACATCGACAACGAGCGCGCCCTCTACCGCTGGCGCGATTGGGTGATCGAGGCCTTCGCGGACAACCAGCCCTTCGACCGCTTCCTGATCGAGCAGCTCGCCGGGGATCTCCTCACGGGCCCGGAGGGCGGCGAACCCGACCGGGCGCAGCGGATCGCGACGGGCTTCAACCGCTGCAACCCGACGACGGGCGAGGGGGGACTGATCGCCGAGGAATGGTTGGTGCGTTACGCCGCCGACCGGGTCGAGACCACCGCGACGGTCTTCCTGGGCCTGACGATGCAGTGCGCCCAGTGCCACGACCACAAGTTCGATCCCGTCAGCCAGGAGGACTACTACGGGTTCTTCGCGTTCTTCCACAACCTGGCCGAAGAGGGTACGGACCGCAACGCCCTCGCCCCTCCCCCGGCGATCGCCGCCCCCTCGCCGGAGCAGGAGCGCCGCCTGGCGGAGCTCGACGCCGCCCTCGAAGAGCGGCGGACCGCGCTGTTCGCACCGGACGCGACCCTCGACAGCGCCCAGGCGGACTGGGAAGCCGAGGTCACGCGGGGTCTGGCGGAGCGCTGGAGCACCCTGGTGCCCGCGCAGCTCTCCAGCGCCAACGGGACCCTGCTGGAGACCGACGGGGACGGGATCGTCACCGCCGGGGGCCCGCGACCGGACGTGGAGGTCTACACCCTCGAGGGCGTCACCGACGCCGAGGCCCTGACCGCGATCCGCCTGGAGGCCCTGTTGGATCCCGCCCGGCCGGAGGGCGGCGTGGGCCGCGCCGACCACGGAAACATCGTGCTGACCGGGGTCACCCTCGAGGTGGCACCCCTGGACGGACCCGAGCCCATCCCGTGGGAGACCGTCGAGCTCGCCCTCGCCGAGGCCGACTACTCCCAGTCGGACTACGACGTCGAGGACGCCCTGGACGGCGACGCGGGCACCGGTTGGGCCCTGGCCCCGCGGGCGCTGGAGTCCCACACCGCGCGCTTCTCCAGCACCGAGCCCCGGGGCTTCCCGAGGGGCACCCGGGTGCGGGTGCGGCTGGCCTTCGAGTCGCGCCACGTCCAGCACAGCCTGGGCCGCTTCCGCCTCAGCACGAGTGCCGCGCCGGAGCTGGCAGCCTCGCGGCTGGGTCCCTGGGAACGCAGCCCGACCTACGGGGCGGAGTCCTTCGAAGCGGCCTACGACCAGGCCCGTGGTCCCGAACCGGGGGCCCCGGACTCCGCAGAGGCCGCCGACCCGGAGCTCTGGTCGGCCCTGGAGCAGGAGCCGGCCGCCGGCCAACCCTTCACCTTCCGCGGCGGGAACAGCGCGACCTACCTGCGGCGCACGATCCAGGCCCCGAGCGCGCGCCTCCTGGACGCCACCCTCGGCAGCGACGACGCGGCCAAGGTCTGGCTGAACGGGGTCCTGGTGCACGAGAACCGCGCCCTGCGGCCCTGGGCCCCGGACCAAGACGCGTTGCTCCTCGATCTCGCAGCGGGGAGCAACGAGTTGCTCGTCAAGGTGGTCAACGCCGGCGGCGGCTACGCCTTCTCCCTGCGCCGCCGGACCGAGAACCCCGACGGCCTGCCCCTGGAGATCGCGGCCGCCCTGGCGGTGGATGCGGAGCAACGGAACGAGGAACAGCGCCAACAGTTGCTCACCCACTTCCGCCGTTCGCGGTCGGCCCCCTTCCGGGAGGGCGAAGCGGCCCTCGAGGAGCTGGGGCAGCAGCGCGCGGAGCTCGAGGCGGAGATCCCCCTGTCGATGGTCTCCGAGGAGCGCGCGGAGCGCCGCCCGACCTACTTCCTGGAGCGCGGCAACTACCAGCTCAAGCGCCACGAGGTCCTGCCCGCGACCCCCAGCTTCCTGCCCCCCCTCGCCGTGCGCGAGCGCCCGGGACTCGCCCCCGACGAGGACCCGGTGGCGGACCGGCTCGACCTGGCGCGCTGGCTGGTCTCCGCGGACAACCCCCTGACGGCCCGCGTGACGGTGAACCGCTTCTGGCAGGCCGTCTTCGGCCAGGGGTTGGTGGAGACCAGCGAGGACTTCGGCGCCCAGGGCGCCTTCCCGTCCCATCCGGCGCTGCTGGATTGGCTGGCGGTGGACTTCCGCGAGGGCGGTTGGGACGTGCGCGCCCTGCTCGAAAGCATCGTGACCTCGGCCACCTACCGCCAGGACAGCGCCCAGACCCCGCAGCTCCGGGCCGCCGACCCGGACAATCGCCTGCTCGCCCGCGGCCCCAGCCATCGCCTGGAGGCCGAGGAGATCCGCGATGCGGCCCTCGCCGCGAGCGGACTGTTGGTCCGTACGGTCGGTGGCCCCAGCGTGCGGCCCTATCAGCCCGGCGGCCTCTGGCAGGCCGTCTCCTATCCGTCGAGCAACACCGCCCGGTTCCAACGGGACGAGGGGGACGCCCTGTACCGCCGCTCGATGTACACCTTCTGGAAGCGGACCTCGCCCCCGCCGGCGATGACCCTGTTCGACGCCCCGAACCGGGAGGCCTGCACCGTGCGGCGTTCGCGCACGAACACGCCCCTGCAGGCCCTCGCGCTGCTGAACGAGGAGGGCTTCGTCGAGGCGGCGCGGGCCCTGGCGGAGCGCGTGCTCCGCGAGGTCCCGCCGACCGAGACGGGGACGGATCGCGAGCGGGCGTCCCACGCCTTCGTGCTGGCCCTGTCGCGCACGCCGGAGGATGCGGAGTTGGAGATCCTGCTGGGGGTCCTGGAGGCCGCCCGCGCGGACCTGGCGACCGATCCCACCCAGGCAGCCGAGCTCCTCGCGGTCGGAGCCCGTCCGGTCCTGGACGACCTCGAGCCCGTGGAGGTCGCCGCGTGGACCCACGTGGGCAACCTCCTGATCAACCTCGACGCCTTCGTCACCAAACGGTGAGGCCCATGGATCCCCTCCGCGAACGCGAGCTCCTGCTGACCCGCCGCACCCTGTTCGGGCGCACCGCCTGGGGCCTGGGAGCGGCGGCGCTGTCGTCCCTGTCCCCCACCGGCTTCGCGGCCCCGGGATCCGCGGGACCGGGGGGCGCCCTCGGCGCTCCGCTGCACGCTCCCAAGGCCAAGCGCATCATCTGGTTGTTCATGTCGGGCGCCCCGTCCCAGATGGACCTGTTCGACCACAAGCCCCAGCTCGCCAGCCGCTTCGACCAGGACCTCCCCGACTCGGTCGTCCAGGGGCAGCGCTTCACGACCATGACCTCCGGGCAGGCGCGCTTCCCGGTGGCGCCGTCGATGTTCCGGTTCCGACGGCACGGGGAGGCCGGGACCGAGGTCTCGGAGCTGTTGCCGTACACCGCGGGCATCGTCGACCGCCTGGCGGTCGTGCGTTCGGTGCACACCGACGCCATCAACCACGACCCGGCGATCACCTTCTTGCAGACCGGCTCGGAGATGCCCGGCCGGCCCAGCATGGGCGCGTGGTTGTCCTACGGCCTGGGCAGCGAGAACGCCGACCTGCCGGCCTTCGCGGTGCCGCACGCCAAGTGGAGCGCGAAGCGGGACGCCCAGGCCCTGTTCAGCCGCCTCTGGGGCACGGGCTTCCTGCCCTCCCAACACCAGGGGGTGGAGCTGCGCTCGGCCGGGGATCCGGTCCTGTACCTGTCCAACCCCCCGGGCGTGGACGGGGCCGCGCGCCGCCGCATCCTGGACGGGATCGCGGCCCTGAACCAGCGCGAGCTCGAGCGGGAAGGGGATCCCGAGATCACCACCCGCATCGCCCAGTACGAGATGGCCTACCGGATGCAGAGCTCGGTGCCGGAGCTGACGGACATGTCGGGCGAGCCCGAGCACGTCAAGGCCCTGTACGGGCCGGCGGTCGAGGAGCCGGGCAGCTTCGCGCGCTGCTGCCTCCTCGCGCGGCGCATGGCCGAGCGGGGCGTGCGCTTCATGCAGATCTTCCACCGCGGCTGGGACCAGCACGGGGCCCTGCCCCGGGACCTGCGCCTGCAGTGCGGTGACGTGGACCAACCGTCGGCGGCCCTGGTGTTGGACCTCGAACAACGCGGCCTGCTCGACGACACCCTGGTCGTCTGGGGCGGGGAGTTCGGCCGCACGGCCTACTGCCAAGGCCCCCTGAGCCGGTCGGATTACGGGCGGGATCACCACCCGCGCTGCTTCACCTATTGGATGGCCGGCGGCGGGATCCGCCCGGGGATCACGTACGGGGAGACCGACGACTTCTCGTACAACATCGTGCGGGACCCGGTCCACGTCCACGACCTGAACGCGACGATCTTGCACCTGCTCGGCATCGACCACGAGCGCCTGACGTACCGCTTCCAGGGTCGCGACTTCCGCCTGACCGACGTCCACGGGCGGATCGTGTCCGGGATCTTGGCCTGAGGACCGACCTCCTCAGGCATCCGCGCGGTGCCGCAGGCGATCGATCGTCACGGCCAGCACGATGATGACCCCGATCAGGATCTCCTGCACGTAGTTCGGGACCTGCAGGAGATTGCAGCCGTTGGCCAGGAAGGCCATCAGGAAGGCGCCGACGATCGAGCCCAGGATGCGGCCCTCGCCCCCGGACAGCGATCCGCCGCCGATGACCACCGCGGCGATGATGTCGAGCTCCTTGCCCGTCGCCGTGGTCGGGTCGCCGACGGTCAAGCGCCCGAACTGCATGACCCCGGCCAGGCCCGCGAACAGGCCGCAGACGGTGTAGATCCAGACCTTGGACCGCGCGACGGGGACCCCACACAGGCGGGCCGACTCCTCGTTCGAACCGATCGCGAAGGTGTGCACGCCGAAGACCGTGTTGCGCAACACGAGCCCCATCAGCAGAGCGAACCCGGCCATCAACCAGACCCCGGGGGAGACCACCAACCAGGCCGGGTCCGGTGACTTCGACATCAGCCCCGTCAACCAGCTCTCGGGGGCGTCCACCTTCTGCTCGTCACCCAACCACTTCGCGACCCCCCGGGCGATCCCGAGCATGCCGAGGGTGACGATGAAGGGCACGATGCGCAGGCCGGTGATCAACAGCCCGTTGACGAGCCCGCACAGGGCTCCCACGCCGACGCCCGCCAGGGCCGCCATGGTGACCGGAGCCCCCGCCTCGAGGGCCACGGCGGTCACGACGGAGGCGAGGGCGATCACCGAGCCCACGGACAGGTCGATGCCCGCGCTGACGATCACGAAGGTCATGCCGATCGCCCCCAGCCCGACGATGACCGTCTGGGTCGCGACGGTGCGGAAGTTGGTCGACGTCAGGAAGCCCTTGTCGTGGGCCAAGGTCCCGAAGATCGCCAGGACCAAAAACAGGCCGATGAAAGGGCCCAGGAGGCCGAGCAGGCTCCGAAGGCGTCCGTCCGAGGCGTCTGAGGGCGCGGAGAAGCTCATGGGTTTCGGGGGCCAGGATCGACTCCGCGGGCGGCTTCGTCCAGGAGGGTCTCTTCGGTCCAGTCGGCGACGTCCCGGGCCGCGCCGAGGGTCCCGCGGTGCATCACGGCGATGCGGTCGCAGGTCCCCAGCAGCTCGGGGGTGTACGAGGAGACCACGAGGACGGCCTTGCCGCTCGCGGCCAACTCGCCGATCAGGCGGTAGATCTCGACCTTGCTGCCCACGTCGACCCCCCGGGTGGGTTCGTCAAGGAGCAGCACGTCGACGTCGTGGTGCAGCAGGCGCGCGAGGGCCACCTTCTGCTGGTTGCCCCCCGAAAGCTGCCCGGCGGGGGTCCGCGGTGAGGGCGCCTTGATCGCCAGCCGTCCCATCCATTCCGCCGCCGCGCGGTCGCGGGCCGCGAGGGACAGCCAGGGGCCGCGCCGATAGGGACCGAGCCGGGACAGGGTCGCGTTGACGCCGATCGGCAGGTTCAGGGCCAGGCCCTCCTGCTTGCGGTCCTCGGACAGCAACCCGACACCCTGGCCGAGGCGACCGGCCGGCGTCGCCGCACCGGTGGCAGCTGCCCCGCTCGCGTCGAGGACGCTCACCGTTCCGCGCACCACCGGCTCCAGTCCGAAGATCGCGCGCAAGAGCTCCGTCCGCCCGGCCCCCACCAGACCGGCGACGCCGAAGATCTCTCCGCGGCGCAGGGCCAGGCTGGCCTCCAGCGGCGCGGGCACGGCCCCCAGATCCTCCAGACGCAGAACGACCTCGCCGGGCGTGTGGGGCACCCGGGGGTACACCTCTTCGAGGGAACGCCCGACCATCTGGGCGACGATGTCCTCGGAGGCCGTGCCGGCGACGCGCCCGGACCCCACGGTGCGCCCGTCCCGCAGCACGGTGTAGGTGTCGCACACCGTCTGCACCTCCTCGAGGAAGTGACTGATGTAGACCAGGGCCACACCCCGGTCCCGCAGCCGCCGCACGACCTCGAACAGGCGCTCGACGTCCCCACGGGCCAGGGAGCTCGTGGGCTCGTCCAGGACCAAGACGCGCACCTCCCCCACCAGGGCCCGGGCGATCTCCACCATCTGACGCGCACCCGGTCCCAGGCTCCCGACCCGCGCCGTCGGGGACAGGTCCTCGAGCCCGAGGAATCGGAGGGCCGCCCGGACGTCCGCCCGCGCGGCCCGGCGGCGGGCGAAGCCCCAGCGGCTGCGCTCGCGACCCAGCATCACGTTGTCCTCGACGGTCAGGTCCGGGGCCAGGTTCAGCTCCTGGTAGATCATGGCCACGCCCTGGGCACGGGCCTCCGCCGGCCCCGCCGGCTCGAAGGCTCGACCGCCGAGGTGCAGCTCCCCCGCGTCCGGGCGCAGGGCGCCGGCCAGCACCTTCATCAGCGTGCTCTTGCCCGCGCCGTTCTGTCCCACGAGGGCGTGGACTTCCCCCGGCCGGACCGTGAGGTCGACGCCCCCCAGGGCCTGGACGGCGCCGAAGGCCTTGCGCACGCCGCGCATCTCCAAGGCGGGAGACTCGGCCGTCGCGGGGGAACCGTTCACAGGAGGCCACCGGCCGCGGTTTCCCGGGCGGGCGTCGGACGTGGCGCCCGGGGACTAGTCACCCAGGATGCTGAGGTCGGGCACGAGCAGCCGGTGCATGTCCGGCTCGTCCATGTTCGCGGGGGTGACCAGGTGAACCCCGGTGTCGATCCGCGGGTCGACGCTGGCGCCCCCGAGATGCTCGACCATCCGGCGCACCCCGAGCTCTCCCATCGCGAAGGGGTCCTGGAGGATCAGGCCGTCGATCTTCCCGTCCCGCAGGCCCTGGACCAGTTTTTCGGAGGCGTCGAACCCGACGAAGCGCCGCTCGCCGGCGAGCCCGGCGTCCTCGAGGGCCCGCAGCATCCCGAAGACCGCCGACTCGTTCGGGCAGAAGATCCCCTCGACGATCTCGCCGTACTGGATCAACAGGTTCTCGGCCGCCTGGTAGGCGCCCTCGTTCGTCGCCCCGGCGTACTGGTTCTCGGAGACGACCTGGATGTTCGGGAACTCCTTGCGGAGGGTGTCCAGGAAGCCCGATTCGCGCTTCATCGTGCTGGCCGATCCCTCGAGGTAGCGCATCATCATCACGTCTCCCTCGCCCCCCAGCAGCTCCCCCAGGGCCTGGGCCGCCATGACGCCGCCCTTGTAGTTGTCCGTGGCGACGAAGCTCACGCGGCCGTCCCACATCACGTCCGAGTCCACGACGATGACCGGGATGCCCTCGGCCGCGGCCTCCTTCAGGGGCCGCGCCAGGGCCGTGTCGTCCAGGGGCGCGATCACGATCCCGTCGACCCCGGCGATCGTGAAGTTCTCGACGACCTGGATCTGGCTCTCGCGGTCGTCCTCCTGCAAGGGTCCCTGCCAGGAGATCTCGACCCCCAGCTCGTCCCCCGCCGTCCGGGCGCCCGCGTGGATCGACTTCCAGAACTCGTGGGTGGTCCCCTTGGGGATCACGGCGATCGTCGTCCGTTCGTCCCCCCCTCCACCGCAGCCGGGGGTCAGGGACACGCTGGCGAACAACAGACAGGCGAGGAGAACACGGCTCATGCAGGCAGCTCCGATCGGTGCGGGGCGTGTGGACGTGGCCTCGGACGCCGGCGTCGAGGGCGGGCGTACCGTAGGGGCGCTCCCGGAGGGGGTCAAGCCGCCGCGCGCGCGGAAGAACCGCGCGCGACCCGCCTGCCCTCAACGCCAGGCCGAACGGACGGCGCCCGGTGCGGCGACCGCGGCGCGCAGCTCGCGCGCCCGGGCCACGGCGGCGGCCGCCGCCTCCGAATCCCCCAGCAGCTCGCTCGTGACCGCCAGCAGGGCCTGGGCCGCCCCGTGGGACAGGGTCGCCACGAAGGGGTGCTCGTGCCGCGCATCCAGGCGCCAGAAGACCCAATGCCCGGCGATCGGACGCCCTTCCAGGGGCTCGAGGAACGCGATCTGCTGCTCCGCCAGGGCGCGCAGGGCGCCGAGGAGCTCCAGGCCGGCCTGTCGGTCCGCGGGCCCGGACCCGCCGCGCTCGAGCTGCGTCGTCGTCCCCCGCCGCTCCACCTCGAACTGGCCGGACAGCGCCTCGACCGGGACCAGGTCCTGGAGGATCGTGAGCGGGCGGCTCGCGAGATCGTCGAGGCCCCCGCGGGCCAGCACCTCCGGCAATCGCTCGACGGGCATCACCCGCACCCCGGTCTCGGCCAGCCGGCCCAGGTACGGCTCGCTCGCCTGGAACCGGACGGGGGCCAACACGAGGGTCCGGGGCCCCCGCTCCGCGAGCTCGTCCAGCACCGCGGGCCAGGGGAGGTCCCGGGGTCCGGTCGCGATCGAGTAGGAGTCGCGGTAGGCACATCCCACGAGCAACACGAGGGCCACCGCCGACAGGGCTCCCCCACCCCGGCGCGTCAACACCCACAGCCCGATGCCCGCGGCGATCAACAGCAGCGGCAGGGCCGGCGTCAGGAAGCGCGCGAAGGCCCAGGGGAAGTGTGCCGTATCGAGTGCCGCGTAGAACCCCAGCACCCCCAGGCTGCCCAGGGACAGGGCCAACCCGACGCCGCGCGTGGCCGGGCGCCAAAGGAGCCAGGCCAGGCCCACCAGCCCCAACAGGATCAGGAGGCCGGTGCCCAGGGGATCACCGCCCCCGTAGACGCGTGTGACCAGGGGCAGGAACCCGAAGCTGAAGCCCCCCAGGTCCTGTCCGGTCCAACGCTCTCGAAAGGCCAACATGCCCGGGAGCAGGGGCGCGTACAGGGCCGCGGACAGCAGCACGCCGGCGACCATCCAGACCGACACCGCCCGCATCCGCCGGCGGCGCTGGTCCGCCGGGGCCGCGCGCAGGACGGACCAGGCCAGGAGCCCTTCGGCGACGATCGTCGCGCAGGCGCCGAGGTGCGCGTAGACGCTGCCGGCCCGGGCCAGGACGTAGCACAGGCCGACCGCCAAGGAACCTTGCCCGGCCGCCAGGCGCTGCACGCCGAGCAGGCCGACCACGACCAGGGCCATGGCCAGGGTGTAACCCCGGGCCATCTGGGCATAGAACAACAGGAAGGGATGCAGCCCGACGACCCCCGCGGCGATCAGACCCGCCCGGTCATCCACCAGGCGTCGCACGAGGGCGAAGACCGCAGCCGTCAGCAGCAGCCCGGCGCCCAGGGCGGGCAAACGCAGGGCGAGCTCGCCGGTGCCGAGCACGGACGCGCACAGCTTCGCGAGCAGGAAGTAGGCCGGTTGGGTCTGCCACTCGTCGAAGGTCGTGAGGATCGACGCGCTGGACCCCTGGACCGCACGCCAGGTGCCGACCTCGTCGTCCAGGTAGACGCGACCCTGCTGCGCCAGCAGCGCGAGCAGCAGTTGGAGCCCGAGCAACGCGAGCAGCAGCCGCACCGCGCGGCGACCGCCCGCCTCCGGCGGCGGAGCGTTTTCCCCGTCGGTCACCGCTGCCCGTCCTGGGTGGTTTCGTCCGCGGGTGCGGGCACCTGCCCCTCCTCGGTCTCGAGCAGGTCGAGCCCGGAGCGCAGGTACGCCAGGAGATCGAGCAGCTCGTCTTCGGAGAGCACGTCGACCAGCCCCGCGGGCATGCGCGAGAGGGGGTGGGGTCGGATCTCGTCCACCTCCCCCAGGGGGATGCGCAACATCTCGCCGTCCCCGTCGGTCGACAGCAGGCGGATCTCCTCCGGCGTCCGCCCGGCGATCCGACCGAGGAAGAGCTCGTCGTCGATCGTCCAGACCTCTTGGTCCTGGTACTGGTCCGCGATCGCATCGGAGGGCAACACGATCGCGCGCAGCAGGTCGAGGTTGCCGAAGCGGCGCGCCACCCCGGTCAGGTCCGGGCCGGTCCCGCCCCCGCCGGCTTCCATGCCGACGGTGCCGAACCGGTGGCAGACGTGGCAGCTCGCTTTGGTGTAGGCCGCCTCCCCACTGACGAGGTCGCGCTGGTTCCAGGCCTCCTCGTCGAGGGCCGCCACGGGACCGGACAGCTCTTCGAGGGTCCAGGCGCGCACGAAGGCCGCGCCCGCGACGACCGACCCCGCCTCGATCGGATCTCCGTCCACCGTGCCGTTCTCCTCCCCCTGGTCGGGGCGCGGCGCGACCTCCTCGAGGGCCTCGACGATCCGCTCGACGTACTTGCGAACGCTGTGTCCGCCGGTCCATCGGGATTCGCGCGCTGCGAACACCGCCCAGACCCGCTCCGCGGCGGCGGGGGTCCAACCGCGGTCCAGGGTACGCAGAAGATCCAGCCAGGCGATCGAGTCCTCCTGGGTCTCCGCCGCCTCGAGCAGGCCCACCAGGTCGTTCACCAGGCCCTCGAGAGCGCCGGGCTCCGCGGGGGTGACGCCGCTGCGCGCCAGGTGAATCAGAAGGCGGGCCGCCTGGCGGTCGAAGGTCCGCTCCCCGCTGGGGAAGTCCGCCGCCAGGGGAGCCCAGGTTGCCGCCAACAGCTCCGGTTCCGGGAGCTGCATGCGCACGAAGGCCAATTCTCGAATGCGCAGAGCGGCCAGGACCTGCTGGGGACTGCGCTCGGCCTCTCCGAACTGGTTCAGCAGCCGATGGACGCGCGGACCGAGGTCCGCAGGGCCCGCGCGCACGATCCCGAGCAACCGTTCGAGGGACAGCCAGGGATCGAGGTCCACTTGGATACGCCCGGTGGCCGACTCGGCCCAGGTACGCATGGACTCCTCCATCGTGCGCTCGATCCCGAGGGACGCGTAGGCGCCCCAGTCGGCGCGCCCGCTGGTCTCCAGCACCCGTGCCGCGTGGCGCAGGAAGCGATCCTCGGAGGCCAGGGCCTCCAGGCGCTCGCCGTCCGTCGGGGGATCGTCGGAGCCCGCGGGGCTACGACCCTCGAGGGTCCGCCGGAGAGCGCGTGCACGGCGGGTGCTCGCCGTCAGCCCGGGGACCTCCGCCGCGGCAGCAGCGGCCCGCGCGGCATCCTCGACGGTGACCCGGTACACCCCCGCCTGGGCGCGCCGGCCGCCGACGGCGAACCACAGGGACCCGTCGGGGGCGATGGCCAGGTCCGTCACCGGCAGGGGCGCACCGCGGACGAAGACGCTGGCCGTTCCGCCGTAGCTCGAGCCGCGGGGCGACAGCTGGACCGCATAGATCGTCCCGTAGGCCCAGTCCCCGACGAACAGGGCCTGTTGCCAGGGCTCCGGGAAGGCGGTCTGCTCCCCGGAGACCACGCCGGTCGGCGAGGACTTGCCGATGTCCACCACCGCCGGCAGCGAGTCCGGCACCCAGCTGGGCCACTTGCCCGAGCCGGTCCGCCAGCCGAAGTCCGACCCGGGGACCAGATGCAGGATCCGCGTCGGCCGGTACCAGGGCAGGCCGATGTCCCACTCCATGTCCGAGTCGAACGTGAACAGGTCCCCCGCGGGGTTCTCCGCCAGGTCATAGGCATTGCGCATGCCGATGGACCACAGCTCCCAGTTCGCTCCTTCGAGGTCGCAGCGGGCCAGCCATCCGCCGGGGGCGCGCTTGCCGTTGGCGTGTCCGTTCGGGTCCTCGATCACCGGCAGCAGCTGATCCTCGCCCCAGACCCGGGGGACACGGCTGCGCTCGACGAACTCCGGCACGTCGGTGTGGTTCCCGGCGATGACCCACAGGCCCGTGCCGTCCCGGGTCGGGACCACCGCGTGGGGACCATGCTCGCCGGCCCCGGGGAACAGGGCCAAGGGCTCGACCCGATCCAGGTTCCCGTCCCCGTCCGTGTCCGTGGCCCGGTGCAGGCCGCTGTCGTAGGTCCCGGCCCCGGCGACCACCGCGTACAGGTCCGACCCGACGAAGGCCAGGCCGTGGGCCTCTCCGAGGGGCACATCGACCGGATCCACCCGGGCGGGCGCGCCGTCCACCCCGGGGGTCAGTCGCCAGAGTTCGCCGTACTGGTCGCTGGCGTACAGTCGACCCTGGGGATCGAAGGCCAAACTGACCCAGGAGCCCTGTCGGTGCCGCGGCACCGAGTGGACCCGTTCGATTCGAAAGCCGTCCATCACCTCGATCTGTGCCGAATCGAGCGCCACCGGGCTGCGACCCTCGCTCCAGGAGGTCGGCCATCCCCAGGGATCGCTGCCCAGGGGACCGAGGTCCCGGGGAGCCACGCCGGCCGCGTCGGCGTGGGGCTCTTCGGCGTAGGCGGTCCAAGCGTCGTCCGTGCGGATGCGCAGCGCCTGCCCCGCGGCTCCGGCGAGCTCCAGGTCCAGCCAAGCACCGGCGGGTCCGCCCTCGTTCTCCGCGCGCAGGCGCAGGACGTGAGATCCGGCCCGCAGGGAATCCAACAGGGGGTCCTCGCCCTCGGCGGTGCGACGGACCGGGGTCGCCCAGTCACTCGAAACGGCGATGACCTGACCGTCGAGCTCCAGCTCGAGCAGGTTGTCCGCCGAGCACTTCAGCAATGCCCGGGTGACGTCGAAGTCCAGCTCGAAGCGACGCTCCAACCAGACCACCGGTCGGTCGCGCACCTCACCGGGCATCCACAGCCAACGGGGGTGTTCGCCCTCCTGGGGCGGCGCCGGCGCCGCGGTCTCGACTTCGGCGACGACCTGTGCGACCTCCTCGTCGCCCAGGGTCCGCAGCGTCATCGCCGCCACCTCCATCCGCATCGCCGGCCCCTGGTGGAGTTGGATCGCGATGACCCCCTCGGTGCGCGCGCGGTCCGGGTCCAGGTCGAACAGCTCGGTCGTCACCAGGCCGTTCACGGCCAACCGAATCGCCGGCCCGGCTGCGGTGATCGTGTAGGTGTTCCAGCCCTCCTCGTCCGCCCCCGCGGCGATCGCGGCCAACAGGGCCGCCCCGTCCTCGACGTCGTCCGCCCGCCGCAGGCCCGCGGGGGTGTAGAACACGCGCTGCCCCCGTCGCGCCATCACGCCCCGGCCGCCCTGCTCGTAGAGGCACCCGGTCCAGTTCGGGCCGTCCTCGATGTCCGCCTGGTACCCCGCGATGTCCACCCCCGGGGGGACCTCACCCCCGCCCTGGTCCGCGGCCCGCGCCCCCACCTCGCGGCTGCGGAACTGAATCCCCGAGTTTCCGCCGGTCAGGCGATAGCGAACCGTGAGCTCGAAGTCCGCCGGCCCCTGGGCCTCCCCCGGCCCCGCGTAGAGGAAGTACGTCGTGCGCTCGCAGGGGAGCTCGGCCGTGCTCTCCGCGACCAACCGGCCGTCCTCGAAGCGGAAGTGGCGCGGGTCCCCCCGCCAATCGGCGGGGTTCGCCAGCAGGTCGACGTGCGTGCCCTGCGCCCCTCCGGCCGGAGCGGTCGACGCCGGGGCGCTGGCCCCGGACTGAATCCCGTGCAGAGGGGGTGTCAGGAGGAGCGGGGCCGACGCACAGAGGATCCAGGGCAGGCGGTTCATCTCCGCAGGATACACACCCGGAAGATGACTCGCCTGTCTCCTGCCGTAGCATGGGGCGGATCCCGAGCCCGCGCTCGAGCAACCCCTGCGGTCCGCGATGCGTATCGACTCCCACCAGCACTTCTGGCACTACGAGCCCAGCGCCTACCCCTGGATCGCCGAGGGCATGGACGTGCTGCGGCGCGACTACCTGCCCGAGCACCTGGAGACCCACCTGGACGCGCACGCCATCGACGCCTGCGTGGCGGTCCAGGCCCGCCAGAGCCTGACCGAGACCGAGTTCCTGCTCCAGCTCGCCCGCGACAATCCGCGCGTCCGCGGCGTCGTGGGCTGGGTCGACCTGCGCGCGCCGGACGTGGCCGAACAACTCGAGCGCTTCACCGGGGAGGACGCCCTGAAGGGTATTCGCCACATCGTCCAGGACGAACCGGACGATGCCTTCCTGTTGCGCGAGGACTTCGCCAACGGCATCGACGCCCTGGCCTTCTATGGCCTGACGTACGACGTACTGGTCTTTCCCCGGCACCTGACCAACGTCCTGCGCTTCCTGGAGCGCCACCCCTCCCAGCCCTTCGTGCTGGACCACCTGGCCAAGCCCGAGGTCGCCCAGGGCCTGCACGACGACTGGGCGCGCGAGCTGCGCGCGGTCGCCGAGCACCCGCACCTGTCGTGCAAGCTCTCCGGCCTGGTCACCGAGGCCGCCTGGGCCAGTTGGACCCCGGACGACCTCCGGCGGTACTTGGACACGGCCTACGAGGCCTTCGGCGAGGACCGCGTGCTGTTCGGCTCGGACTGGCCGGTCTGCCTCCTCGCGGGGTCCTACGAACGCGTGATCGGGGCCCTGGAGACCTGGGCCGCCGGGATCGCTGGCCCCGCACGACGCAAACTCTTCGGCGAAAACGCCGCCCGCTTCTACGGATTGAAGGAGACCTCCGCATGAGCTCGAAGAACGTCCTGGTCACCGGCGCGCTCGGTTGCATCGGAGCCTGGGTGGTCAAGCACCTGCTGGACCGCGGGGACACGCCCGTGGTCTTCGACCTCGGGGACGACCGCCGGAGGCTCCGCCAGGTGATCGACGAGGCGGACCTCGAGCGCGCGCGCTTCCTGCGCGGGGACATCGGGGACCAAAGCGTGGTGCGCGCTGCCGTCGAGAAGAGCGGGGCGACCGCGATCATCCACCTGGCCGGGTTGCAGGTCCCCTTCTGCCGCCAGGACCCGGCCCTCGGGGCGCGGGTCAACGTGCTCGGCACGATCCACCTGTTCGAGGCCGCCAAGGCCGTCGGCCTCACGCGCCTCGTCTACGCCAGCTCGGCCGCGGTGTACGGCCCTCCGGAAGCGAACGACGGCGCCCCCGACGAGGCCTCCGCCTGCGACCCGGCGACGCACTACGGCGTGTACAAGCGCGCCAACGAGGGCAATGCGCGGGTCTATTGGCTGGATGACGGCGTCTCGAGCGTGGGGATCCGTCCCCTCACCGTCTACGGCGTGGGGCGCGACCAGGGCATGACCAGCGGCCCCACCAAGGCCATGAAGGCAGCCGTGGCCGGGCGCCCGTTCACGATCCCGTTCTCCGGTGCGACGGACATGAACTACGTCGCCGACACGGCGGCCGCGTTCGTCGAATGCGCGGACCGGGCGCCCGAGGGTGCCCACGTGTTCAACCTCCACGGGGATTCGATCGACATGCAGGAGCTCGCGGCCGCCGTCGTGGAGAACGCCCCCGCGGCCGAGGGCGAGATCCGGGTGACCGGCGCGGCCCTCCCGATCCCGCCGGCCCTGGACGGCAGCGCCCTGCACGCGGCCGTGCCCGGCCTCCCGGTCACGCCCCTCCGCGAGGGCGTCGCCGCCACGATGGCGCGCTTCCGCTCGCTGTTGTCCCAGGGCAAGCTGGACCTGTCCGACCTGGAGGCCTGAGGGGCGGGATCAGGACCGCGGGCCCGGATCCGGCCCCGCGCACGCGGTCCCGCGGCGGATCCGGGGAGACGGCACGGGCAGGCTCGGGTCGACGGCCCTATACTGTTCGCCCGGTTTCCCATTCGCATCCAACTCTTCGCCTCCTGCCCCGTCGACCAGCTCCGGCCCGGAATCGGCGTGGCGACCGTCGAAGTGCTGCATCGCGCGGGGTGCGAGGTGGGCTTCGACCCCCGCCAGACCTGTCGTGCGCAGCCCGCCTTCGACACCGGGTATCGCAAGGAGGCACGGGCGAGGCGGCTCTCGCGACCTCGAGCTCGTCGAGCACAAGAACTGCGAGGTCTGCTGCGGACTTCGTCGCGCCCCGGGAAGATGCCCTCACCGCCCTGAAGCCGGGCGATCCGTCCCACCACAGCCGCGCCATCACGCTCGTGACCGGACCCTCCCGAACCGCCGACATCGAGACGACCCCCGTGGTCGGTGTCCAAGGCCCCAAGGACCTGTTGGTGCTCATTCAAGCCCCGGACGCGGCCCCCCTCGCCCTGTCCTGATCGACCCCCTCAACCCCCTCCCAACCGGGATTCCCCCTTGAAGATCGTCTCGTTCACGCCCGCCTCGGATCCCCACCCCCTCTCCCCCCGACTCGGGCTCTTGGTCGGCAACGATGACGTGCTCGACCTGACGCACGAAGCCGCTCGAATCCCGCAGCCGGGCTCGTACCTCGACTGGTTCGATATGGACGGCGCGTCGATGCACGAGACCCAGATCCTGGGGGCCGCCATCGCCAACGACGCCGCTCGGCTCGAGGCCCTGATCTCCTCCGGCGCGGTGACCCCCCGCTCGCAGGTCCGTCTGCTGGCCCCGGTCACGCGCCCCGGGAAGCTGATCTGCATCGGCCTCAACTACCGCGACCACGCCGCCGAGAGCGGCATGGACATCCCCGAGCGCCCCCTGGCCTTCTCCAAGTTCCCCAGCTGCGTCGTCGGCCCGGACGAGCCCGTCCAACTCCCCCCCGGATCCACCGAGGTCGACTACGAAGCCGAGCTCGCCTTCGTCGTCGGCAAGCGCGCCACCCGCGTCGACACCGCCCACGCCCTCGACTACGTCCTCGGCTACGCCTGCCTCAACGACGTCTCCGCCCGCGACTTCCAGTTCGCCGACGGCCAATGGCAACGCGGCAAGTCCTGCGACACCTTCGCCCCCCTGGGCCCCTTCATCGCGACCACCGACGAAATCCCCGACCCCCAAGAACTCCGCATCTCCCTGCGCCTCAACGGCCAAACCCTCCAAGACTCCAACACCAACCAACTCATCTTCGGCATCGCCGAACTCGTCTCCCAACTCTCCCACTTCACCACCCTCGACCCCGGCGACGTCGTCTGCACCGGCACCCCCCCCGGAGTCGGCTTCGCCCGCAAACCCCCGGTCTACATCAAAGAGGGAGACGTGATGGAAGTGGACATCGAGGGCTTGGGGGTGCTGCGAAGCCCGGTGCGGGGGGTCTGAGGGGAGGTCGGGGTCGGGTCGGGGGTCGGGGGTCGGGGGCCGAGGTTGGGGTGCTGGGGAGCGGGGTGAGGAGAGACGGGCCGGGTGGATGGGCCGACCTCGGCTTCTCGCTCTGGCCCTGCGAGGGCATCCCCGCAGGCCCGCCGCGGTCGGCGCCGGTCGGGCGGCTCTGCGAGCCGACCGACGCCGACCGCGACGGACCTGCGGGGATGCGGGCGCCTCATGGGGAGGGGGTCCCCCACACGTCACCGACCCCCGAGTCCTGTATGCAGTCGACGGGGCGCGAAGGTGGTGCTGCTCGGGGCCAGGTCTATGCCAAATCAAGAAGGCGGCTGGGGTTTGGTTTGGCACTGTTTCTGGGGGATACGGGAGCGGGCTCCTTGTGACGGTGGATCGGCATCCGGGATCAGCGAGGGGATTCATGGATGCTGATCAGGCCGTGCTGTTTCCAGCCGGTGGTTAGTAGCCAGGTCATGGCTGGCCGGATCGATAGGGCTGATACGAGGGAGGGTGAGGACCCTGGGGAGGACCCCTGAGAATGCCGCCAGCCTTCGAAATGCTCGCCTGAAGAGAAGGGGTCGATGCCAGACAGGCGCAGGCCGTGGTGGCGGGCGTTGTGCAGGAGGTAACGGAGAGCGTTGCGGACTTCGAGGGGGGTCTCGAGGATGTGGGCGTGGTAGCGGTCGGCGAAGAGCTTGCCGACTCGTTTCCAGTGGGTGTTCAGGGTGCGGGCGATGCGCACGGCCAGGCCTTGCATGCCGCGGGACAGGTGAAGGCGGTCTTTGGCTTCGATCAGCAGGTGCACGTGATTGCTTTGGATCGAGTACTGGATGATCCGGATGCGACCCCGATCGTTGGAGGCGGCGAAGGCACGCTGAAGGCGCTTGCGGGCGGCGACCCGGCGGAGGGAGGGGAGGCCGCGTTTGCATTTCAACGTGACGTGCACAGGATGGCGGGACGACAACAGCGGGCGCGTCTGGTGGGAGACGCCGGCCTTCTTGCCATTGGGCTTGCGACCGGAACCCCTGCGGCACCCGCCCCACCCGTTGGGGAAAGAGAACTCGGCCTGGCCGCTCTGCTTCGCCCGGCCTGCCCGGCCAGCTCGGCCAGCTCGGCTTCCTCGACTCGTGTGCCCTGTACAGTTTGCGTGGCCGGCACGACTCAGAGCATCCGCATCGTCGGCGCAATCGGCGCGATAGGCATGGCTGGTGCGGCTCGGAATGTGTCCGCGGTTGGTCCGTCTCACTCGAAGGTAGTGGCGCGTGGGGTTCGACACGGGATTGGCTTTCCTGGTATCGCAAAGAGGTCATGGGCACGTGAAGGCGCAAGGGACGGCGCTTGGTCCCCACCCCAATGACCGACCGGAAGAACCCTGGGTAGCAGTGCCTGACCGAAAAACTTGAAACAGCAGAGATAGCCCCCCGAGACCCCCTTGCTCCAAGAAGGGGGGACCCATGCCAATGGCCCCAGTCCAGTGGCGTGCGGTCCTGCAGTCCCCTCGCCCTCGGCACCGGTCGGCTCGAAGGAGCCGGCCGACCGGTGCCGAGGGCGAGGGGGCTGCGGGACCGCCCTGCAGGACCCGAACCCGAGGTACAGGAGGCCTCGCTCACACCGTCACACCGTCACACCGTCACACCGTCACACCGTCACACCGTCACACCGTCACACCGTCATGCCATCACCGATTCACCGATTCACCCCTCTCCACCCCGCACACCCCCTCCCCTCATCCCCAACACCCCAGCCAACACCCCGCCCCCCTCCTCTCAGGCTCCCCCCAGTTCTCCGTCCTTTAGCGGGGGGGTTTCGGGGAGGAAGAGTTGGGATTTTAGGCCTAGTTTGTGGAGCATCCAGCGGGAGAAGACGCCGAGGGTTTGGGTGGCGTAGACGGTGGAGGCCCAGAGGCTGATGGAGCTGGCTTCGTCGAAGTAGCGGACGGGGACGGGGACGTCGCCGAGGTTGTAGCCGAAGTGGACGCACTGGACGAGGAACTGGGAGTCGAAG
This sequence comes from Hippocampus kuda, assembly GCA_901007745.1. Classification (NCBI taxonomy): domain Eukaryota; kingdom Metazoa; phylum Chordata; class Actinopteri; order Syngnathiformes; family Syngnathidae; genus Hippocampus; species Hippocampus kuda. The sequence continues at coordinate 362,744 of CAAKHF010005844.1, forward strand.
ACAAAATCATCCGAGTTGCGCTCGAAGGGGACGGTTTCGAGGACGCGGCGGTTGTAGGCGCGGAAGCCGGAGTGCCATTCGCCCAGGTTTTGGCCGGACATCAGGTTCTCGAGGATGGTCAGGCCGCGGTTCGACATGTACTTGACGAAGGGCATCCCGCCGCGCAGGGCCTCGCGGCGCGTGCGGATCCGGTTGCCCAGGACGACGTCGCAGATGCCGTGGCGCATGGTTTCGACCGCGGGGCCGATCATGCGGGCGTCGTACTGGTCGTCGGCGTGGATCATCACGACGAAGTCCGCTCCGCGGTCCAGGGCGGCGCGGTAGCAGGTCTTTTGGTTGCCGCCGTAGCCCTTGTTGAGCTCGTGCTCGATCAGGGTCACCGGGAGGGTCTTGGCGACCTCGACCGTGTTGTCGGGGCTCTTGTCGTCGACGACGATGACCTCGTCGACCGCATCCTTGGGGATCGCCTCGTAGCAACGCTCGAGGGTCGCGGCGGCCTTGTAGGCCGGCATCACGACGATGGTCTTGCTTCCGTTCGGCATTCGATCAGTGGTCCCCCGTGTAGCCTAGCGCGCGCATCGCGGCCCGGTCGGATTCGGAGAGCGATTGACGCCGCTCTTCCCCCAGGGACCGCATTTGGGGGCGCATGGCCCCCAGCCGAGACCGCAGGCGCTCGAGCAGGCCGGAATTCTGTTCCGACTCGTCCTGCCCCACGGCTCCGAGGGGGAACAGCTCCTCGGTGATCTGCCCCTCCCCCACCTGGGTGGCGACGTACAGGTGACCCTCCGCCACCAGCCCGACCCGCGGGCGCGTCGACCCGAGCAGGGACGCGAGGTACAGCACGGAGTCCGTGCCCCCCGCCCCTTCGGCCAACAGGTCCCGACCCGGCAGAGACGGATCCGGCGCCAGCCCCACCAGGGGCAACAGCGTCGGCACCAGGTCCACCAGCCCCGCCACGTCCGTCCGCCTGGCCGGGGCGATCCCCGACGCGCGCAGGACCAGCGGGACCCGCGTCAGGGGCTCGTCCAGGTACTCGCCGTGGGCAAACCAATAGTCCCGTTCCCCGAGGGCCTCGCCGTGATCGGCGGTGAACACCGTCAGAGTCCGAGTCCAGTCCACCCGCTCCTTCACCCCGTCCAGCAGGGCGCCGATCGCCCGGTCGGTCGCAGCGACCTCGGCGCGGTACCCCGCCCGATAGAACGCCACCTGACGCGCGCCGTCGACCTCCTGGTAGTCCGGCAACGCCCCCAGCCCCCGGTGATCCGGGCCGCGCTCGAGCTCCCGCGCCCCCTCGGGTCGGTCGAGCTCGCTCGGCAGGAAGCGCTCGCGCTCGCCCGGCTCCGGCGTGTATGGCCCGTGGGGATCTTGGTAATGCACCCACAGGAAGACCCGGCCGTCCCCGTCCGCGACCAGCCGGTCCAGCATCGCGAGGGCGTCCTCGGTCGTGTCTTCCGCCGTCCGCTCGGGAAGGCCGCGGGCCGACTCGCGCGCGGGCATCGAATCGTCGTAAAAGCGGAAGGCGCGGTTCAGGCCCGTCGCTCCCCGCAGCACGAAGTTCGAGACCACCGCCCCCGACGCGTACCCGCGCTGTCCCAGGTGGCTCGCCAGGGTCGGCACCGCCTCGGGCAACACGTGCTCGTTGGAGTAGACCGCGTTCTGCTCGGGGTAGTACCCCGTCAGGATCGTCGTGACCGAGGGCACCGTGAACGAAGACGGTGCGAAGGCCCGTTCGAAGACCACCCCTTCGGCGGCCAGGGCATCCAGGGCGGGCGTCTCGGTTCCATCGGCTCCGAGGAAGCCCACGTGGTCGGCCCGCAGGGTGTCCACGGTGATCAGCAACACCAGCTCGGGCCCGGCCTGGCTGCCCCCGCCTCCGCAGGAGCCAGCCCCGAGCACCAGCCCGAGCAGGGCCGCTCCCAGGACCAGGGGACGTCCGAAGAAGCCGAAACGGACTGAAGAAGCTCGCTGCGCGTTCACACTCCTCTCCTCTGGTAGATCTCGAGGATCACCGCCTGCCGGGGCGGCCGGACGTTCCCGACCTCCTCCCGGCGGAACAGCACACGGCCCGTGCGGCCTTGCAGGTACGTGCCGACGAGCTCGAAGCGATCGCTCATGTACTGCGAAGCCCAGGTCTGAATGAAGGTCTCCGACTCCGGCCGTTGCAGCCAGGAGGTCGGCGTGTACACGACCACCATCACGTCCGGCTGGTGGCCCTCGATTTCCTCCGCCATCTCGCCGTGCATCTGGCGCGCGAAGGGCTGGAGCTCCATCAGCGCGTACGTGTAGACGTACGCCGTGGCGGGTCGCCGGTCGGCATAGAAGTACAGCTCCGGCTCCGAGCCGATCACGGCGAAGCGCTCTCCCTCGGGCACGAGCTCCGCGAGGTACTCGCCCACCTCCTGCATGCCATCGAAACCGTTCCCGGGATAGACGGTGGCCGTCAGCTCCTCGGGGGTGAGCTCGAACAGGCGCTGGCGCTCTTCGAAGGGCACGTACAACACCGCCAAGGCGACGAGCCCCCCTGCCACCCAGCGCACCCGCCCTTCGCCCAGGGACACCAGGCCGGCCAACCCCAGGGCGACCGCCGGCGCGAGCAACTGGAAGTAGTGCGGCCGGTAGACGAAGCCCACGGAGATCGCGGCGAAGGACAACAGGGCCAGGACCGCGAGGGCCGCGGCCACCGGGCGCGTCCGCCGCCGGCACAGACCGCCGACGATGCCCACGACGGCCAAGACCACCAGAGGCCAAGCGGCCAGTAGGATGCCCTTCCCGCGCAGCGCCAGGTTCGTCCACATGTCCCCCAGGCCGTACTGGCCGGTGTACGAGCGCGCGTACTCCCAGGTCCAGAACCAGAAGCGCTCGAACACGCCGGAGGCCAAAAGGAGCAGGACCGTCACGAGGTACGGCACCAGGGTCGCCGCGATCAAGAGGGCCGAGTCCCGCACCAGGGCCCCGATGGACCGGGGTCGACGGCTCAGGTGCCAGCCGACCAACACGATCCCCGCGGCGAGGCAGTAGAACACGCCGTGCTGCTTGACCAGCACCGCGCAGCCGAGGGCCAACCCGGTGGCGAACAGGCCGAGGCTGCGCTTCTCGGCCGCGAGGGTGCGGGCCAGCCCGAGGCCCGCCAGCAGGGCGAAGGGCAACACGAAGGCCTCCGCGTTGGCCCAGGGACCCTGCAGGCGCGGGCCGAGGGTGAAGGCCAGGTACCCGGCCGCCGCAGCGAGGCCGGCGGCGCCGGAGCGGAAGAGGCGCCGTGCGAGCAACGCGACCAACAGGCCCGACAGGAGGTTGGCCACCAGGAGCCCGGTGTGGATGCCCCGGGCCGTCTCGCCGAACACCGCTAGGATCCCCGCGTACAGCGCGTAGATCCCCGGCAGCTTCATGTTCACGGCCTCGGAATACGGCGGGACCCCGTCCAGCAGGAACTGGGCGAACACCGCGTACTCCCCCTCGTCCCGCTCGAGGGGCGCGTCCAGGAGACGCCACCGGACCAGACCGACCGCGAGCAGGATCAGCGCCAGGAGCCCCCACCACACCGGTCCAGCCCCCCACACCGTTCCCGCAACTCTGGCCCCGGCACCGGGATCGAGCTTGGACTCCTCGGGATGATCGTTCACGGCCGGTGTGTTGGATCCCACGGACCCGAGGGGATCCCGTCGACCGGGGGATGGAGGCGGCACCCGGATTCGAACCGGGGATCACGGATTTGCAATCCGTCGCCTTAGCCACTTGGCCATGCCGCCCCGCGTGCCCCCGCACACCGCTCGCGCCCGGGGGGTGCGATTCAGCGCGCAGATCGACCGCTCGGGAGCGCACGCAGGAGGTGCGATCGCCCTCGAAGGGGGCACAAGAATAGCCCCCTGTCGGCCGGGGGCAAGCGCCGGGCAGGCCTCTCCGCCCCCGGAGGGCCCGATTCCCTGCCGTCCACCGAGGAGGACGCGACGGAGGACACGGCTCGAGCACGGGGCCCGACGAGCGGCCCCAGGGGCCCCCGCGGGGCCCCGACCCCATGGCACGGAGCTTGCTCCATCCCCGGTCCCGTCCAGAACTGAGGACAACGCCATGAAGTCTCCGCTCACCACGCTCTGCCTGCTCCTCTGGGTCGTCGGCCTCCTCGCGATGCTGACCCTCAAAGGAGCCCTCGATCACGGCCCCGGCACCGACGCCTTCGCGACGGCCCAGGGGATCTGGGTCACCGGCGGCTTGGGCTACGCCCTGGTGGGCATGCTGGGACTGCTGCTGTCGAAGGAGGCCCTCCACCACCAAGACGGAGGCGAGTGACCCCGCACACCCGCCCGCTCAATCGCCCTGGGTAATGCCCCGCCAGTCGTCCGTCCGGAAGGGCGCGGCGGGCAACCCCGCGAGGTTCCCGAAGTTGCAGGCCGGATCGTCACCCCAGGCATAGCGCACCGCCACCGGATCGGGCGTGTCCTCGCGCCAGACGACGACCATGTCGTCGAAGACGCGCGCCTTGGCCCACCTCCACACGCGGTCTTCTCCGGCGATCTGGAAGCCGTGCAGGCTCTTGCGATCCAGGGACACGAGCCCGCCGCCCATGTGGTCGAAGCGCAGCTCGACCTTGCCTTGGAACACGTTCTGCTCCCGGTACAGCGGGCCGCTGTGCACGACGTCTTCGCCGTAGACCAGGGCCCGTGCCCAGAGGGCCAGGCGATGACCGACGGCCTGCTTGTTGGTCGGGTGGATGTCATAGGCATCCCCGACGTCGATGGTCACGGCCATTCCCGTGCGCGGCAGGGCGAGGGCCATGGCCTGGGCCTCCCGCAGCTCGGCCCAGGCGCTCTCGCCCGGGTCCGGGGCAGCCTGCTTGAAGTTGGCGAGCTGCACGAACAGGAACGGCAGTTCGTCCGCGTCGAAGGCCTCGCGCCAGGCGGTGATCATGGCCGGGAACAGGCTGCGGTACTCGTAGGCCCGCGCCGCGTTGGCCTCGCCCTGGTACCAGATCACCCCCTTCACGGCCATCGGGAGCAGCGGGCTGAGCATCCCGTTGTAGAGCGCACCGGGCTTGCTCTGCGGGCGCGAGGCTCCGCGCTCGAGGAGCGGCGCCAGCCCAGAGTCGGCCGCCAGGGCCGCGGTCGGCGTCCAGGCCTCCGCCGGCGTGCCCCCCCAGGCGCATTGGATCAGGCCGACCACGTGCCCGGTGCGTTCGGCGACCTCACGGCCGAAGTAGTAGCCCACGGCGCTGAACCCGCGGGCGGTGTCCGGCGTGCACGGGCTCCAGGTCCCCGTCACGTCCTCCTGGGGCGTGTCCGCGGTCACGGTCGGCACCTTGAAAAGGCGCAGCTCCGGCCGATCCGCCACCGTGATCTCCGCCTCGGCGTCGTCGGAGCGCAGCAGCGGCCAGACCATGTTCGACTGGCCCGAGCAGACCCAGACTTCGCCGAACCAAACGTCCTCGAGGACCAGCTCGTTCGCACCCGACACCGTCACCGTGAAGGGGCCCCCGGCCGGCTGGGCGGGCAGGTCCAACCCCCAGCGACCCTCGGCTCCGGCCGCCACCGGCCCGAACTCCCGCTTCCCGCCGGCCAGATCGGTCAACCGCACCGTCACCTCCTCCCCCGGCTCGGCCCAACCCCAAAGATGCGCGTCCTCCTCGCACTGGAGCACCATGTGGCTCCCCACGAGGGCGGGCAACCGAACGTCCCCCCGTGTGGGCGATCCGACGAGAAGGGCGAGCAACAGGCAGAACGGGAACAGGGCGATGCGCATGGAGATCCTCCTGGGGTGCCCACACGATAGCGCCCCCCCGCACCGACCCCGCCCCCTCCCCGGAGGAACCGTCCAGGTGAACCCCTCCGCTCCGGTCCCCGCCGCGCTATGCTCCCGGAGAGCCGGACCCCCCGGGGAAGTGGCGAAATCGGTAGACGCATCAGACTTAAAATCTGAAGGGCCTAGCCCGTGCGGGTTCAAGTCCCGCCTTCCCCACCAGCGGGGTCCAGGGGGCGTGGGGCCGGAGGGTGGATGCGCCGCGGGACGGGGGGTCAGTGCGGGGGAAGGGCTTCGGTCAGGAGGTCGTTCAGGGTGCGGTGTGCCTCGGGGTCGGTGAGGACTCCGGTGTGGTCGGCGTCGAAGCCGAAGAGGTGGGTCGCCTGGCGTTGGGCGGCGGGGCGCAGTTGGCTGGTGAGGTCGACCGTGCCGTCGCCGGAGGGGCCGAAGCCGCTCGCGCCGTAGCAGAACAACAGGGCGTGGGCGGCGGAGGGGGGCAGGGGATGGTCGAACAGGGTCTCCAGGAAGGGACTGCCGGGGACCAGGTCGTACCAGCAGGGCATCACCGTCGGCGCCAGGGAGAGGCCCAGTTGGGCGCTCGGCATCCCGCCGAGGGGAGAGGCGATCGTGACCAACAGGGTGAGACTTTCGGAGCGGGCCCACTCCACGCTGGAACCCTCGGACACCGCGCGCCGGGCGACGAGGCCGCCCATGCTGTGGGCCACGACGGCGAGGCGCTCGGGGGCGTACTTGGTGCAGGCCGTGTCCAGGGTCTGACGCAGCAGCACGCCCAAGTCGTCCAGGCGCAGGGCGGAGGGGTAGTAGAAGAACCAGGCCTGGTAGACCTCGGGGTCCAGGGACTCGACCAGGGCGGCGAACTCCGCGGGGGTGCCGCCGATTCCGTGCACGAACAGCACCGGGACGCGGGCCGGGTCATAGGGTTCGCGCATGTAGAGCCCGTGGTGACCCGCGCGGACGAACTCCCAGGGGCTCCACATCCCGAGCCGCGCCACCGGGGGCGTGAAGCGGGGGTCCGTGAGGCTCGCGATCCGGCCGACCCCCCGGGGCGCGAACTCGCGGTTGGCCTCCTCGCTCGCGGCCCCCACCGCGAGGGCCAGGTCCGTCGGCGCGTCCGTCGAGCCACCCGGCGCCAGGTGGACCGGAGCCGTGGACTCCCCGGCGCGCACCTCCAGGACGTCCGGTTGACCGTGGAAGGCTCCCGGCTCGCCCGGATCGTGTCGCAGGTCTTCGTCCAGGTCGACGAAGGCCGCCACGTAGTAGCGGCCCGCGCCGCAGTGGATCGCGAGGTCGGCCCCGCCGTGGGTAAGGCCCAGGCCCCGGACCTCCTTCGTGCGCTCGTCCAACAGCACGACCACGGTCGGTCCGGGGACCGCGGCCGGCTCCAGACGGACGTTGACCGTGGCCACGCGCTCGAACTCTTCGAGGTCCTCGGCGAGCCCCCGGAACGCACAGCCCCCGGTCGTCAACAACGCGGCGCCGAGGAACGCGCGGCAGAGCAGCCCCGGGAGAGGTCGCCTTGAAACCGCAGAGCAGCGCGTCGCTCGTCGGCTCGGGCGTGGGGATCGGAAGTCGGACTGCATGGGGTCGTGAATGCGCCGGGTCGCGGAGGTGGGCAATGGTAGGCTCGCGACCATGCAGTTGTGCCCTTCCATCGTCCGGTCGTTTCGCCGGCTCGCGCTCCGCATCACGCTCTCGGCCGCGGTGCTGCCGGGGGTCTGCCTCCTCGGCACAGGCTGTGCCAGCTCCGCGGACGGGGACGGTCCGCCGAGCGCGGTCCTGGCCGGGACCGGCGACTTGGTCCGGGCTACCCGCGGCGTGCACACCGTCTCCCTGCATCCCACGGCACGGATCGTGCGACCGCTTCCCGGGCGACCGGAGACGGAGCTGCGCCGGGTCACCGACGAAGCCCTGGCGACGGTCCTCGAGGCCAAGGGGTATCGGGTCCTGCGTTCCGGGGTGGGCGAGCGCGTGTTCGCCTACGCGATCGGCGCCACCGGCGAGCTGAGCGACGCCGAGATGATCCGCCTGTTCGGGATCTCCCCCGGGGTCGACTTCGGAGCGGATCCGCGCGGCGGGATCGTGCTCGCGCTGCTCGATCCACGCACGAGCTCGGTCGCCTGGCGGGCCAGCGCGAGCGCTCCGACGGACCCCGCCACGGTCCGGACGGCCGAGGACGCACGGGACGGGATCCAGAAGGCCTTCGAGGCCCTGTTGAACGAGCTGCCGGCGCGCTGACGCGAGCGGTGTCCGCGCGGTACCGGCGCGGCCCGTTTCCCTAGACGGTGTCCGTGGCAGGATCGGGGTCCTCCCCGTCGTGCGCGGTGGCGCCGCGCAGGATGCGGATGTCGAGACGTCCGTCCTTGACCCCGTCGAAGTCGTCCAGTTCGTCCATGACCGCCCGCAGGTCGGTCCGCGTGAGGGTGCCGCCCTCGTCCAGCTTCGCCAGCATGGAGGCCAGGATCAAGGTCAGGTAGCCGACGTCGTTCTCCAGGTCCTCGATCCGGTCGGACAGCTGGATCCGCAGGCGCGAGGCCGAGCGGCGCTGGCGGCGCTGCTTCAGGTTCAGTCGGCGGAGCTCGGTGGCCGGGTGCTGGTGGAAGACGAAGGTGGGGATGGACATGGCGGATGCGCGGGGCGGGGTCGGGTGCAAGGAGGGCGGGGATTTCGGCCGCGGGGAAATGCTACGCCCTGGGGCCCCGTCCATTCGAGGTCCACCCAGAGGGGGCCAGGGGACCCCCCGGAGGGCTCTTTTTCGATCGGAGGGAACCCAGCGGGGGTGAAGAGCATCCCCGTTATGGTCTGTACTCGCGCGACCGATCGTCTCTGGAGGCGTGTGGGTCGGGCCGAGATCTCGCGCGGTCCCCCCGATCGGGCGCGGAGGTCTCTCACCTCAGTTTTCTCAACCTCCCGGCGCCTCCCGGCGCTGGAGCGTCCCCATGAAACAAGCCACCCTCCTGCGCGCCGGGGCTCTGCTCTCGGCGGCCTTCCTCTTCGGCACGGCCCCCGCAGCCCAGATCGAGCACGGCGGTGCTCCGGTCTCCGAGCAGCTCACCCTCTCCGGGCTGGTCCCCTCGATCACGATGCCGGGGTTCGATGCCGCCGGCCTGCGTGCGGAGAACCAGAACCGCGGCAAGAACGAGCCTTTCCTGTGGGGCAAGGAGATCCAGGTCGACTTCGACCTCCAAAACTCCGGCCTGTGGGAGCAACTGCCGGACGGCGACCGGGTCTGGCGCCTGCGGGTCGTGTCCCCCGAGGCCTATTCCCTGCACCTGATCTTCTCCCAGTTCGACCTCCCCGAGGGGGCCGACCTGTTCGTGTACAACGACACCCGGGAGACGGTGCGGGGTGCCTACACCCGCGACAACCAGCACGAGAACGGCCAGTTCGCGGTGCAGCCCATCCCCGGTGAAGCCCTCACGGTGGAGTACTTCGAGCCGGCCGGCACGACCAGCCAGCTCCGGATCGGCACGGTCGTCCACGACTTCGTCGACGTGCTCGGTCTGCTGGACGGCGGCGGCTCCACCGAGGGGAGCTGTGAGACGGACGTCAACTGCCCCGAGGGTGCTCCCTGGCAGGACCAGATCAACGCGGTCACGCGAGTCCTCTCGGGCGGCTTCCTCTGCAGCGGCTCGCTGCTGAACAACACCGCCTTCGACGGCACGCAGTACTGGATGACGGCCGACCACTGCGGTGGCATGAACAACGCCGTCTTCTACTTCAACTACGAGCGCCCGACCTGCGGGACGGGGAACCCCCCGAACAACACCGTCTCCGGTTCGGTCCTGAGGGCCAACAGCTCGAGCCTCGACTTCCGGTTGGTCGAGATCAGCCAGGCGATCCCCTCGACCTACAACCCCTACTTCGCCGGTTGGGACCGGACGGACAACGCTCCGCCGAGCACCGTGACGATCCACCATCCCCAGGGCCTGCCGAAGAAGATCAGCTTCGACGACGACGCCCCGGGCAAGTCCGGCAGCCAGTGGCACATCTTCCAGTGGGACCTGGGCGTGACGCAGCCCGGCTCCTCCGGGTCTCCGCTGTACACCGACCAGGGTCGCTTCATCGGGCAGCTCTGCTGCGGCGCGGCGGCCTGCGGGTTCCCGTTCGATGACTTCTACGGTCGCATGGCGAACCAGTGGAACCAGGTCGCGAGCTTCCTCGACCCCCTGGGCACCGGGGCGACGACCCTGGACGGCTTCGACCCGATGGGCGGCGGCGGCCCTGACCCGAACGTCGGCTTCACCGCCACCCCGACCAGCGGGGACGTGCCCCTGTTCGTGACCTTCACGGACCAGACCACCGGCACCGGCCTCTCCTCGTGGCTCTGGGACTTCGGGGATGGCAACACCTCGACGCTGCAGTTCCCCGGGCACATCTACGACACCGTCGGGACGTACACCGTGTCCCTGACCGTGACCGGCACCAACGGCACGGACACCCTGACGAAGACCGACCACATCCAGGTCGACGGCGTCGTGAGCGCGGAATGCGTGGAGCGCAACGGCAGCGGGGCCAACCCCGACATCTACGACTGCCAGAGCACGCCGATCTTGGGCACCACCTGGACCGCGACGATCGATGCGGGTTCCGTCGGCATCGGCGGGATCTCCTTCCTGTTCGGGTATGGCGGCTCCCTGCCCCCGATCCCCACGGCCTTCGGTGAGCTGCTCATCGATCCCAGCGCCACGTTCCTCCTGTTGAACACCGGCTTCGTGGTCGGCGGGGTCGCCACCCACTCCGAGGCGATCCCCAACGACGCGAGCCTGGAGGGCCTGGTGATCTACTCCCAGGGCTTCCTGAACGCCGGGCAACTGACGAACGCGATCGACCTGACCCTCGGTCTCTGATTCGACCGATCCCCCCCACCGGGGGGTGCCGTCCCGGGCCCGCCCGTCCTCGCCAACGCGGCGCAGGACGGGCGGGTTCGTGCTTGTCCGGGGTTTCCGCGCGGCCCCGGGGGAGGGCGGGGCCGCCCCGAGGTGCTCGGCCCCCATTCCGTCTCTCCTGTGGCTCTCCGGCGCCTTTCGATACGAGTTTTCATTCCATGAACGGCGGACTCGGGCCTAACCTGAGGATGCCTTCGTCGACGGGGTTCCAAGCCCCCGGGAATCCGTACCGGTGGGCTGCTCGCCCGTGAATGAGTCCTCGCCGCCGGCCTTCGTCCAATCCCCACACCATGCGCTCACCCCACCTCCTCGCCCTGGTCGCCGTCCTGGCGCCCAGCGTCGCGTTCGCCCAAGTGCCCCGTTCGGGCCAGTTCCTCGCCGACGCCGACGCCCTCGCGGTCGCGGCCGGCCCCGAGACGAGCGCCGTCCTGATGCTGGACGGCAAGCAACAGATCGTCGTGTCCACCTCCGACGGCTGTGCCCTCGCCTGGAGCGCGGGCCAACGGGTGGACGACGACCCCTCCTCCGCCACGAAGTCGATCAACGAGACCAGCGTCCAGGTCGTCGGCTCCTACGTCTTCGCCGCTTGGCTGGACGCCCGGGACGGCACCGACAGCGTGTGGTTCAACCACTCGGTCGACGGGGGTGCCTCCTGGGCCGGGGCCCGACGCATCGACGACGGCACGCCCGCCGGCGTCGGCATCGTGCGCCGCTTCCGGATGGAGGTGGTCCCCGGTCCCCTGGTCCCCAACGTGTTCGTGCTCGTCGGAGTCAAGCCCGACGGGGTGGTTCAAGACGAGCTGCGCCTGATCGCGAACAACGGTTCGGTGGTCGACACCTTCCTGCCGGCGGTGGTGGTTCCCGCCGCCGGCGGCCAGGGGGGCAACCCCACCGGCCTCGACCTTTGCGCCGAGGGGGACACGGTCCACGTGGCCTGGGAGGACAACCGCCTCGGCCGCGACGAGGTCTGGTACCAACGCTCCGGCGACCGCGGCCAGAACTGGCTCGGCAGCGACCTGCAGGTCACGGCCCTGAACGACCAGAGCGGGGAGCCCGATCCGCCCCTGCGCATCGATTGCGAGGGTGCGACCATCGGCATCACCTGGCAGGAGCGCGCTCCGATCAGCGAGCCCACCGAGATCCGCGCCAGCGTGTCCACGGACGGAGGCAACAGCTTCGGACCCGACCTGCGGGTCGGCGAGTACGACGGGACGACCGTCGCCGCCACGGCCCCGGAGGTCGCCGCCCTCGCGAACGGCAACGTCAGCGTCCTGTGGCAGGACGCCCGGAGCGGAAACGACAACGTCTACGGCTCCACTTCGACCGACGGGGGCTCCTCCTGGGGCTCCGACGTGCTGCTGTCCCCCGCCGGGGGCACGGACCCGAACCTCTGCGCGGCCGGGGACGTGGCGGTCGCCTGCTGGGTCTCCGCCGACGGCGTCGGTGACGGTGCCTTCAGCAACGACGCCGGCGCGAGCTGGCGCACCCTGGTGGTCTCGACCTCCTCCGCGGAGGTGTTCGCGACCGCCTGCGGCCTGAACCCCTTCGCCGGCAACTTCGGCACCAGCCCCAACGTCGTCCAGGCCTGGGTGCGGGACGACAACACGGGCACCGACGGCCTCGTCGGGGGCTATTCCGCCTGCGGCCCGGCGGTGATCACGAACCGCAACGCCGGCAACAACCCCCAGAGCTACACGGCCCAGCCGGCGATCATCGGGGGCTCCTTCGACGCCACCGTGGATCTGTCCACGACCGGGCACCCCTTCGCGTTCCTGGTCGCCTATGAAGAGCCCCTGAATCTGCCCCTCGCCAGCGGGTACGTGGTGCTCGTGAACGTGGCCAGCGACCGTGGCGAGATCCTCGGGTCGCCCCTGGTGCCCGGGACGATCGCGAACTTCTCGTTCCCGATCCCGAACGACCCCTGCATCTGCGACTTCGACTACTACTCCCAGGCGGTCCACTTCGGAACCGGCCAGCCCTTTGCTCTCTCCAACGCCCAGGACGGGGTGATCAACGCCTTCTGACCCGCCCTGCCAGGGTCGACGGGCCGTGCTCTTCTACGGAGGGGCACGGCCCGTTCGCGTTCGCCCCCGGCTCCCCCTCAGACGCTCTCGGTGGAGAGCTTCGGCGCGTCCACGGTGTAGCCGGCCGCGCGGACGGCCAGCAGCACGTCCAGGACCGCGCCCCAGCTCGCCTCCCCGCGCGCCTCCACGCGGACCCCCAGGTGGCTGTGGTCGACGAAGACCGCCCGCAGCTCCTTCAGCCCACCGGAGGCCACCGGCGCGAGCCCGCTCGGACCCCAGGCGTAGGGCGTGTCCTCCCATTCCGCCGCCACCAACACCGACAGCACCAGGGGATCGTTCCCGAGGTCGGCGCCGCAGGCGCTGAGGTCGGTGCTCTGGCCCCAGGCGTGGAGGAGTCCGGAGTCCGCGCTCCCCCCCGGGTCCTCCACCTCGAAGCAGGTGCGCGATACCCCGTTGTCCCGCAGCAATGCGAGGAGGGCATCGACCTCCAGCATGGCGACGTCCGGGAAGATGCGCAGCACCTGCCATTCCAAGCTGGAGTCGGGCCAGTCCGAATCCTTGGGGCGCAGACTCCAACGGGCGCGGGCCACCTCCAGGACCGCGGCGGGATCGTAACCGCCGCCGACCGGAGCGGCGTGGCGCTGCCCGTTGATCCAGACCCAGCCCGCCGCGTCCAGCCCGATCACGTCCGGCGCATAGGGCTCCCCGGGAAGCCCCGCGCGCACCGCGACCGCCGGGGGCGGGGGGGACAACACCGTCCACACCCCCAGGGCGATCAGGGGGATGCCCCCGAGGAGGGCCATCCCGACGAACCAGGCCGTCGCGCATCGTGAGCAGAGCCCCTTCACGCCACCAGTCTAACCGGCTCCCCTCCAGAGGACTCCTCCGGGTGGGGCCGCCCTCATCCGCCGACGCGCAGCTCGATCCCGTCCGTCAGACCGACCCCCCATCCCAGCAGTGCTCCCTGGCAGTAGACCGAAGAGCCGATCAACGTGGGGTCCGACGGAAGGATGATGTCGATCCGCGCGGGGACCCCGGCCGAGTAGGGGGAGCCGGTGTAGACCGCGAGAGGCGAGACCAGGTTCACCAACAGCTCGCCGGGCTCCGCGGGACCCCCCAGGCCATATCCCGGCACCAGCGTGCCGGCCGGGAACGCCGGGTCCGGTTCCAGGGCGACGACGAGCAGGGAGGGCGAGTTGGACGGTTGTCCCCCCAGGGGGTTGTCGATCGCGAAGGACACGGTGGTCCCGGGATAGGCCGCTCCCCCGACGACCGTCAGGCTCCCGAGGGGATTGATGCCCGGGCTCCCGTAGGGCCACGCGTTGGCGCGGACGGACGCGGGCGTCAGAACCGTCCCGACGGGCTCCCCCGTCGCGAGGTCGATCCCGTGGGCGGCGATCTGTCCGCTCGAGGTCACCCCGGTGGCGAAGTGGAACTCGTTGCCCTCGAGTCCATCGACCAGGCCATTGATCGGCACGCGTCGCACGTACCCCGTTTCGATCACCCAGAGGGAGGCCTCGAAGTGGCCGGAATCGTCTCCGATCCCGACGACGTAGTACTCGTCCGTACCGGTGATCTGGGCCCCTGCGAGGGCGTGGGCCTGGGCACAGCCGAAGGGAACCCCCAGGTCGCGGTAGGTCCAGATCGGGACGCCGAGGACGTAGGTACGCGACCACAGGGCTCCGCGGATCTGGCCAGCTTGGTCATCCGCGTCGCCGACGAGGATCGGCTCCCCCGCTTCGTCCAAGAAGATCCCGATCGCCGAAGTGTGGCCCGTGCCGGGGCCGGCGCTGGGTAGGTCCACCCGGGAGAACTGCCCGTCCTGCCAGGTCCACACCACGGCCTGACGACCCGAGGGGGTGCCCACCGACCCGACCACGAGGACCTCTCCCGCGGCGAGCTCACGCGCCCCGGTGGCATAGGCGTCCTGGTCCAGGACGTGCTCGGCCCAGACGAGACCGTCGGCCGACTCCCAGAGGACCGCCTGCTCCAGACCGTTCGCGTCGGTGACGTGCCCGACCGCGACGTAGCCCCCGTCGAGCGAGTACGGCAGCACCTCAGCCACGTTGCCGGCGGTCGCAGGGCCCACCGTCGGGAGGGGGAGGAAGACCAGCTGCGTGCTCGCCGCCGGGAAGCAGCGCCAGATCGCGAGCTGGTGCGAGAGCACCGAGTCGGTCAGGTGGCCCCCCAGCAAGGTCAATCCACCCCCCAGGTCCGCGACCGCCGTGGCCGAACCGGCTTCCCAGGCGCCGGTCGGGAGCGCCGTGGTCGTCCAGCCCAGGTCGTCGATCTCGATCAAGACCGGGAGAGTCCCGTCCTGGCCGGCCGCGTACAGGCTCGGGGGACCGGACGAGTCCAGGGAGTGCACCTTGACGAAGGGATTCACCCCGTGCTGCGCCCACAGCCCCGGCGGAGTCGCTTGCTCGCTGAAGTAGACCGAGCCCGAGGACACACCGAGGTCGTCGTCCTGGATCGCCCCGACGACGAGGCCGTCTCCGTCCATCGCGACCGCCGCGCCGAACCAATCCCCGTCCGCCACGTCGCTCGCGGCGATGCTGCCGCACGGCCTGAAGGTCTCGCTCCCGGAATACAGGAACACGGCCCCGCGCTCGTCCTCCCCCGGGAGGTCGAAGTGGGAAGCTCCGATGGCGATCAAGTCGTCGGAACCGCTGTCGTCGATCGCGATCGCGGAACCGAAGAAGTCGTTGGACTCGCGGGAGTACGGCGATGCGAGGAGCTGTTGCACGAAGCCCCAACTCCCCCCCTGCTCGCGGAACACGTACGCCGCGCCCGTGCTCGAGAGGTACCCGGGCGCTCCGACGACCGCGAGGTCCCCTTCCAGGGCGAACTCCTCACCGAACTTCAGGGCCTGGCTGACGTCTCCGGCCGGGGGCAAGAGCGTCGCCTCGAGGGTCGCGTCGGCCCAGCCCCCCGGGCCGCTGCGCCACAGGTAGGCGGTGCCCACGCCGATCTCACCGTCGACGTCCCGGCGTGGCGCACCGACGATCAGGAACTCGCCGTGGGTCGCGAGGGAGAACCCGAACTCGTCGCCGCTGGACTCACCACGCAGGACGTTCACCTGGGTCCAGGTCCCGAAGACGGAGCCCTCCTCGAACAGGTAGACCGCTCCGGTGCTGGAGGTGTCGCCCGGCGCGCCCACGGCGACCAGCCTGCGCCCTTGGGGGTCGGTCCCGATGGAAACGCAGTACCCGAAGTCGCTGTCCGCGGTGCTCGTCGACACCAGCTCGGTGTGGAACCACGGGTCCAGGGAGCCCAGGGCCCGGGTATAGACGTACGCCGCCCCGTGGGGACCCGCGCCCGTGATGTTCCCGCCCGGTGCCCCGACCGCGACGACCTCCAGTCCGTCCCACAGGGCCAGGTCGAGGGACCACCCCAACCGGCCGTTGGCGACCGGGTCGATCGGCACCGCCAAGGGGGGCGCCGGGACCCACTCGACGCCGTCGTGGACGAAGGACCGGAACGCTCCGGAGTCCGCGGTGTCGTGGAAGGGTGCCCCGACCACGGCGACGTTGCCCACGAGCGCGACGTCGTAGCCGAACAGGTCGAGGGCCTCCCCGCCGGTCTTGTGCTCCTTGTCGATCAAGAGGTGATCGCCGTCCAGGGCAACGGTGGGAAGGCAAAGGGTCATGAGGCCGAGGGCCGGGAACAGAGTCCCCCGGGCCGTCTGTGCCGCGTTCAGGATGCTCATCGGTTCGCTCTCGCAAGGGGTTCGATGCGTCGGATCGACACGGTGCTCGGGACCGGCCGAAGGGACCGGCGAGCACTCCGAACCCAGGAGCGAACGAAGCCCCGACCGACTGCCACGGAAGCGGGACTTCGTGTGAGCGAACCTCAGAGCTGCACGTCGAGCAGCCAGACCTCCCCGGGATAGTCCAGCTGGTACCCCGCGGGGGCCCCCACCGCCAGCCGAGCCGCGCCCCGCCCACCGGCGGTGACGACCGCCACGGCGGCACCGAACTTGTCCCGGGGCCGCCCTGCTCCGGGGAGACCCCCGTAGACCGTGCTGATCCGGTGCTGGGACGTCGCCCGGCCGTCGGGGCCCAGACCGAGGATCCACGCCGAACCGGGCCGGTCGCGGTACCCGCAGGGCGCGCCGACCACCAGGTCGACGTGGCCGTCGCCATCGAGGTCGCCACCGGAGGCCAGAGAGGAGCCGAACCGTTGGAAGTCGAGGTTCTCCCCCGGCCGCGCCCCGTCCGCCACCAGCTTGACGGCCCGCCGCAGCTCGCCGTCCCGCCCGAAGAACAGGACGTAGACCGCCCCGGCCCCGGTGCCCAGGTCGTCGTCCCGGGGCGCCCCGACGGCGAGCTCGTCGAGGCCGTCCCCGTCCAGGTCCGGCAGCCGGGTCAGGCCGCGGCCGAACAGGTCCTCGTGGTCCAACCGGCCCGCGAGCGGGGGCGTGTGCGCAGCGATCAGGTGGGAGTCGACGACCTCGGCCTTCGGCCCCAGCTCCAGGAGCCACAGCCCACCCGTGACGTGCGCGTCCGGACCGTGCCCCTCGGCACCCACCGCCAGGCGGAGACCGGCCCCCGGCGCGGCCGCCCCGCCCTGGTCCTGAGTCGCGCCCAAGGGGGCCACCCCACTGCCGAACCCCGGGCGACGGGACGCCCGGTCCGGCGGACTGGGCAGCTTCGCGAGGGCTTCGATCCGTCCGTCCGGCCCCAGGCGGAGCAACCAGACGAGGCCCGTTCCTCCGTCGGCCCCCGGAGCGCCCACCGCCAGGTCGGTCCGACCGTCCCCGTCGAGGTCTCCGACGGAGCACAGGGAATACCCGAAGCGATCCCCCTCCTCGAGCCCGAGCTCGGCCGGCCCCACCCGACGTTGGGCGCGGACCGAGCCGTCCGCACGCAGGAAGAGCAGGTCGACGGCCCCGGTCCGGGCCGGACAGGACGGTTCCGACGCGCGCTCGATCCCGCAGGCCAGGTCGTCGACCCCGTCCCCGTCGAGATCGCCCAGGGGCGCCAGCGCGGTCCCGTAGTGCTCGCCGACCGCCGCGACGGGCCCCGCGAGCTCGAGTCGCCGGCCCCCCGCGCAGATCAGCGGGTAGAGGGGCTCGGGGGCGATGGCGCTGGCCGCCCGGTACAGCGCGTCGGCCTCTGCCAGCCGACCCTGTCGCCGATACAGGCGGCTGAGGTCCATGCTCGCGTGGAACTGCGCCGGCTCCAGGCGCAGGGAGGCCTCGTACTCGGCGATCGCGGCGTCCTGGTCGCCGATCACCCCGAAGACCCAACCGGCCCGGAAGCGCGCCGGGAACGAGTCCGGCCAGTGCTCCCGCAGGGACACCGCCGCCGCCCGGGCGATCGCATCCTCGCCGGTGATCGCCGCGAACGCGGCGACGAACTGGCGGTACAGCAGGCGCGGCCGCTCGCAGAGTTGATCGGCCATCAGGAAGTCCTCCAGGGCGGGCAGGCTGCTCTCCCGTCCGAGACGGCCGAAGTCCAACTCCATCGTCGCGCCCCCGGCACCCCCAGCGCTCTTCACGACCGTCTGGGCCAACCCGCTCAGCAGGTACTCGATCGGGGTCGAGCTCGGTTCGAAGTCCCCTTCCGCCCACAGGCGCAACACGTCGAGGGGGCCAGGGTCCTCCAGATGGCAGAAGCGGTAGAAGAACGACAGGGGGCCCGCGTCCTCCAGGGACTCCGCGTAGGGCTCGAGGATCTCCACGACCTTCCCCCGCAGCTCGGCGTCGATCACCATGCGCGGTGCGATGCCCACGTGAAGATCCCCGGCGTACACGGCCGCCTCCGCGATCGGGATCATCGCCAGGCCGGCCAAGGCCTCGAGGTCCCCGGGATGATGCTCCAGGACCTCCGCGTAGCTGCGCTTCGCCTCGGCCAACTCCAGGGGGTTCAGCAGGTGCCCGCTGGCGAGGCCGTTGTCGCGCAGGAGCTCCAGCCGGCGCGCCTCCTGGTTGCGCATGCTCTCCTGTCGCAGGGCCGCGGTCTGCAGCCCGATCAAAAGGAGCACGGCCGCCACCAACCCCAACGCCACCGCGACCACCCGCTGGGGGTGCCGGCGTGCGTGGCGGGCCCCGCGCCTCAGGAGGCCGATCGGCCGCGCCCGGGTCGGACGCCCCGCGAGGAAGGCCTCGAGGTCCTCGGCCAACTTGGCCATGGACCCGTAGCGCTTGTCCGGCTCCTTGCACAGACCGACCTCGATGACCGCGGCCAGATCCCGGGGGAGGGCCCGGTTCCACGACCTCGGGTCCCGCAGGGGCTCGAACAGCACGGCCCGGTAGACCCCCTCCGGCGTGTGCTGTTCGAAGGGCACGTGGTGGGTCAGGCATTCCAAGAGGACCACCGACAGAGACCAGACATCGGTACGGCTGTCGACCGGCCGCCCCGCGGCCTGCTCGGGGGACATGTAGGACGGAGTCCCCACGATCGTGGAGCGCGTCGGTCGGGCCTGTCCCCGCTCGCTCTCGAGGGCGTCGAACGCGATGCCGAAGTCGAGCATCACCGGCGCCCCCTTCGGCGTGATCATCACGTTCTCGGGCTTCACGTCCCGATGGATGATCCCCTCGCGGTGGGCCACGACCAGGGCCCGGGCCAAGCGGTGGATGCAACGCACGATGCCGTCGATCTCCCTCCGCGTCCGGGGGGGTCGCCCGAAAGAGGGCCGCTCCTCCCCGGTCTGCGGTGCTTCCGGGGACAGCGCCTCCGCCCCGGACAGGTGCGCGCGCAGCGTGCGCCCCTCGACGAACTGCATCGCGATGTACGCGCGGCCAGAGGCCTCGTCCCGGTCGGCGGCGAACAGCCTGGCGATGTTCGGGTGGTCGATGCGCGCCTGGAGGCGGGCCTCCCGCTGGAAGCGCTCGAGGCCCCCGGCGGACAGCGCCGTGCCTTCGAACAGCTTGAGGGCCACCCGCTGGCCGGTGCGCCGGTCGAAGGCCAGGAACACGAGCCCCCAGCCGCCCCGGCCCAACAGGGCGAGCGGTCGATAGGGTCCCACGTCGCCGAGCGCCTGGTCGCCCCGCGCCGGTGGCCGAACCGGCCCGCTGGGCTCCTCGCGCGCCCGCTCGCGCAGCAGAGATTCGACCCAGCGACGCTCCCCCGGATCCGCGCACTCCCGCGCCAGGAGTTGCCCGCGCTCCACCGGATCCAGGTCCTCGGCCGCATCGGCGAGCGATCGCAGCCGAGCCCAGCGCTCAGGGTCCATGGGCGTCGGCCTGGTGCCGCATCCACGCCCGCGCGTCCCGCCAGTCGCGGTAAACCGCCCGGGGACTGCGACCCTCGGCCGCTGCGATCTCCGCGCAGGTCCGGCCCTCGAAGAGGCGCTGGGCCGCCACACGGGCGGCCCGCGGGTCCATGCGCGCCAGGGACTCCAGGGCCTCCTCGGTGTCGACCCGCTCGAAGCCGGTGTCCTCCCGGCCCCGCTCCAGGGGGACCGGAGCCCGCCGGACGCAGGCACGGCGCCGAGCGTGGTCCACCAGAATGTGGTGCATCGCCGTCCCCAGGTAGCTGTGGAGCGCCCCGGGGTCCCGACCCGAAAGCTCCTGGTGCCCGGGGGGCACGCGCAGGAGCGCCTCGTGCAACAGGGCCGTCGGCCGCAGGGTGTGCGACGAACGCTCGCCGCGCATGGTGTGGCGAGCCAACCGCAACAGGGCGGCATAGCGCTCTTCGGTCAGTTCGAGTGTCGCAAAGTCAGTCACTGGACCCCCGGGTTGTGGGGCGGGGACGCCAAGAAAGCAACGCGAGTAGAGCGCCGCCCGCTGCCAGGATTCCGACAAAAACAGCGCGGTCCGGCCCCACTGGGGCCCCTGGCTGAGCGACCGTCGCCGGATGCCGGCGGCCCGGACTAGTCGAAGCCCGCGGTCAGGTCGAGGGCGTTCGAGAGGGTGTAGCCGGCCGGACCCTGGACCAGGCCCTGGACGGACGCGGTGCTGCCACAGAACGAGGGGTCCACCGGGACGGGGAGAGAAAACGCGACGACGCCTCCGCTGTGCGGTTGGCTCGCGACCGCCAGCAGCGGAGAGGTGACGTCGACCAGGAGCTCGCCGCCGCTCAGGAACAGGCCGTCGGTGGGCTGCTCGACCAGCAGTACGACCGCGAGCCCCGCGGTTTGGACGGAACAGTCCAGCTCCGCCTCCCAATCCGACCCCAGGACAGCGTCGGCCAAGGGCGTCAGGAGGTCCGCGTTGAGGCCCGATCCGTTGCGCACCACCGTCGTGGCCGGGGGCAGCGCGACGTCGAAGACGCGCACCGATCCGGACTCGGTCCCCAGGAACTCATCGTGGGTCACCCCGACGTACAGGCGCTCCCCGATGACCTGCAGGTCGCTCGGGAAGGGCCCGAAGGTCCCGATCGGCGTCTGCTCGAGGTAGATCCGTCCCTGGAGGGCTCCGGTGGCGAGATCGAAAGCGTAGATCGGACCGGGGCTGTAACCGTCGAAGCCCCCCGGCGCGCTCACGAACAGGCGGCCGGCATCGACGGCCAGGGCTCCGCCGAATCGACCCGTCAGCCCGAAGTCGGGCAGCAGCTTCGCCTCGAGCGCCCCGGTGAGCGCGTCGAACACGTACGCGGCCCCGGCCAGCCCCCCGGCGTCCCGGTCCCCGGGGGCACCGACGATGACCTTCGTTCCCTCGATCGCCACCGAGGCGCCGAACTCCTGGAAGTCGAAGGAGTCCGCGGCCCGCAGGATCCTCACCTCCTGGCCCGTGCTGAGGTCGATCACGTGGATCTGACCATCGTTGGTGAACCCGCCCCCCGGCGCCGCGACGGCCGCGAGGTTTCCGTCCACCGCGATGAGGCCGAACCCGTGGTCCTTGCCCGCGTTCGCCGCCCGCAGCCGGTCGACCTCCTGGAGGGTGGACACGTCGAACACGTAGACCGAGCCCGCGTCCTCCTTCAGGGTGTCATCGCCGGGATACGGGACGTACAGGCGCCCTCCCTCGACGACCATGTCCAACCCGAAGTTCTGCCCGGGGACCGCGTCCGAGGGCGTGATCCGGCCGAGCTCCTGACCCGTGGTCACGTCGAGGACGTAGATCGCCCCGGCGTCGAGCCCGGCCGCGTCTTCGAAGGGGGCCGCGACGAACGCCAGGTCGCCACGCAGCACGACACAACGTCCGAACTCGTCGTGCAGGGAGGCGTCGGTCGAGCTCACGCGCCAGAGCTCCTCGCCCGTCGTCCAGTCGATCAGGTACGCGGCACCCGCGTTCGTATCCAGGAAGTCGTGACCCTCCGCTCCGACGAGCATCAGGTTGCCCTCGACGGACACCCCCGAGCCGAACCGGGCCTGCTGGGCCCCCTCCGAGGCCAGGACGAGATCGACCTGGTCCCCCACGTCGGCGTGGAGCGGCGTCAGCAGGAACAGAACCGTCAGGGCAGCGAGGCGAGATTCGGGATTCATCGAGCAGGGGTGGGAAGGGGGGCGGCGGGAGCGGCCCCCCCGAGAGACGATCGGAGGCCGGCTTCCGAACCCCTAAAATAGCCGATCTGCTCGAACCGTCGTCCTCCCCTCCGGCGCGGTGCGGGAGGGCCGGCGCAGCCCCCCCGGCTCCGAACCCCTAGCGGGTGCCGCCGGCCCGCTGGTCCATGAATTCCACCAGCAGGCGCACCCCCACGCCGGTGCCGGTGGGACCGCCCTGGTAGTCGCGGTTCTCGGTTCCCCAGGCGGTGCCGGCGATATCGAGGTGAGCCCAGGGGGTCTTCTCGACGAAGTAGGACAGGAACGCCGCCCCCGCGGTGGATCCGGCCCCCTGGCCGGCGTTGATGTTGCGCAGGTCCCCGAAGGCTCCCTTCAGGTGCTTCTTGTGCACGTCCAGCAGCGGGAGCCGCCAAACCAACTCGCCGGAGGACTCGCCGGCGGCGACCAGGGCCTCGGCCAGCGCATCGTCCTCGGACATGCAACCGGTCAGCTCGTGGCCGAGGGCGACGACGACGGCCCCGGTCAGGGTCGCGAGGTCGACCATCAGGTCCGGCTTGATCTTCTTCTCCGCGTACGCGAGGGCGTCGTTCAGGATCAGGCGGCCCTCCGCATCGGTGTTCAGGATCTCGATGGTCTTCCCGTTGTACGCGGTGACGATGTCCCCGGGCTTGTTGGCCTTGCCGTCGGGCAGGTTCTCGGACGTCGGCACCAGGCCGTGGATCTCGAACGGCAGGTCCAGGCCGGCCAGGGCCTCGAACAGCCCGATCACCGCGGCGCCCCCGGACATGTCGTACTTCATCTCGTCCATCTTCGCGGAGGGCTTCAGGCTGATCCCCCCGGCGTCGAAGGTCAGGCCCTTGCCGACGAAGGCCAGCTTGCCCTTGGAGCGACCCTTGGGCTTGTGCACCAGGTGGATCAGGTACGCCGGCTCCACCGATCCCCGTGAGACCGACAGGAGCGACCCCATCCCGAGGTTCGACATCTGGGCTTCCGTCAGGGCGGTGCAGCGGATGCGCTCGCTCTTCTTCGCGATCGACTTGGCCGCGGAGACCATGTCCCGGGGACGCATCAGGTTGCCGGGCGCGTTCTGGAGATCCCGGGCGAAGGCCGTGCCGGCGGCGATCGCGAGGCCCCGCTTGGCCCCGCGGCTGAAGGACTTGCCGGGACCGCTCAGGGCGATGGCCTGGAGCTTCGGCGCCGCCGCCTTGCGGTCGGACTTGAACTGCGTGCAGGCGTAGGTCCCCAGGGAGGCCCCCTCGGCGACGGCCTGGGCACCGCGCGCGAGGTCCCCGGCGGCCTCCAAGATCGTGGCATCGACCCAGAGCGTGGCCTTGACCGCGCGGACGTTGACCGCCTTCTTCGTCGCGATCGCAGCGGCGCGGCGCAGACGTTCCGCGGTGACCTCGCCCTTCTTGCCGATCCCGATCTGGAGCACGCGCACGGCCGCCCCCGCGGTCCCGTCGGTCAGGCGGGTCTCGCGGAACTCTCCGCTGAAACCGTCGCGGGCGGCCTTCGGAATCTCGACACCCGCGGGGAGGACGGCTCCGCCCTTCTTTTGGAGACCGAAGACCACGAGCAGGTCGGTCTTGGTGAGGGCGCGGTCGGAACTCTGAACAGTGAAGCGCATGGAGCGGAGTGGCTAGGGGCTGGGACGGTGCTGGCGGAGCTGGACGAAGGGGAGGGCGCGGGCGGCGACGCCCTACATGTCGACGTACTTCGGTCCGCCCCCGCCTTCGGGGACGACCCACTCGATGATCTGGTAAGGATCGGCGACGTCGCAGGTCTTGCAGTGAACGCAGTTCGACGCGTTGATCACGACCCCCCCGGCGGCCTGGGCGGCGGACCGGTCCGCGTGGGGCCACTCGTACACGGCGGCCGGACAGAAGTGCTGGCAGGGGTTCCCGTACTCCTCGGTGCACCGGGTCACGCACAGCTCCGGGTCCATCACGACCAGGTGGGAGGGTTGATCCTCCTCGTGGACCGCGCCGGACTTGTACACATCGGTCAGTTTGTCCGGGCACAGGGCGTCGTCGAACTTGGGCTTCTCGAGCTTGGCCTGGTCCCGGGCCCCGGTCGTGGTGTGATCCTCCACGAGGCCGCGCCGGGCCACGAGCCCCCGGCCACCGGTGACCAGTTGGAACCCGGCATCGACCATGCCGCTGAAGAAGCCCTTCTGGAAGGCCTGGCGGAAGTTGCGCACCTTCCACAGCTCGGCCTTGGCCCAGGACGCTTCGAAACGCTTCGTGTAGCCCACCAGGCCCACCGCGCTGAAGTCCTCCTTGGCGAAGGCCTCGGCGATCGCATCGGCGGCCATCAGGCCGGACTTGATCGCCAGGTGGATGCCCTTCAGGCGTTGCATGTTCACGAAACCCGCGGAGTCCCCGACCAGGACGAACCCATCGCCCTGCAAGCGCGGCATCGAGAAGTAGCCGCCCCCGGGAATCGTCTTGGCGCCGTAGCGCACGAGCTCGCCCCCCGCCAACAGGGCCTGCAGGGCCGGGTGCTGCTTCCAACGCACGAACATCGCGTGGGGGTCCAACGCGGGGTCGGGGTGATCGAGCCCCACCACGTAGCCGATCGAAAGCCGGTTGCCGGAGAGCCCGTAGATCCATCCGCCGCCGTATCCGCTGGTGCCGAGGGGCTGCCCCATCGTGTGGATCACCTTCCCGAGCATGTCCTTGCCGCGCTCCTCGGGGATCTTCCAGATCTCCTTGATGCCGGTCTCGTAGCTCTGGTGGTTCTTGCCCGCGTCCAGCTTGAGCTTCTGGATCAGGCCCTTGGCCAGGTTGCCGCGCGTGCCTTCCGCGAACACCGTCACCTTGGCCTTCACGTTCATGCCCGGCTCGAAGGTCGGCTTCTGGCTGCGGTCCTTCGCGAGGCCCGCGTCTCGGGTCTGGACGCCGACCACGCGGTCTCCGTCGTACAGCACCCGGGCGGCGGCGAAGCCCGGGTAGACCTCGACGCCCAGCTCCTCGGCCTTGTCGCGCAGCCAACGCACCACGTGGTACAGGCTGACGATCACGTTGCCGTGGTTCTTCAGGGGCGGCGGCACCAGGGCTCCCTTCAGGCGCGTGGTCTTGCCGTTCTTCTTCAGGACGTCCACGCAGTCGAACACCACGTCGGCCTCCACCGGGCAACCCTCTTCCCGCCAGTTCGGGAACAGCTCGGCCATGCCCTTGGGGTCCATCACCGCCCCGGACAACACGTGGTTGCCCACATCCTCGGCCTTCTCGAGGACCAACACCATGGCCTCCTCGTTGCCGGCCGCCGTGAGCGCCCGCTTCAGCTGGATCGCACAGGAGAGGGCCGCGGCGCCGGCCCCGACGATGCAGACGTCGACCTCGAGCTCTTCGCGCTCGACGCCATCGATGTTCAGGTGGACTCCGTCCATGCGGTCAGGGTCGCTCATTGGGCCTACCGTCGGTCGCTCAGGGGGGTTCTGGCGCGCCGGGGGCGCTCCCGCGGGAAAGCCGCGGCGCCGCCTAGGGGCCCGATTCCCCGGGCCCAGCGCGAGCCGCGCAGGGTAGCAACCCCACCCCCCCGGGACCACGCCGAGGGCCCTCAGCGGGCCCGTTCCGGATCCACCAGGAAGGGGTTCGAGGCGCGCTCGTGCCCCAGGGTCGAGGTGGGGCCGTGGCCCGGCAGGAAGGTCACGTCGTCCCCCAGGGGCAGGAGGCGGGTGCGGATCGAATCGATCAGGGTGTCGTAGTCTCCGCGGGGGAAGTCCGTGCGCCCGATCGAGCCCTGGAACAGCACGTCCCCCACCCAGGCGAAGCGCGCGGCCCGCTGGAAGAACACGACGTGCCCGGGGGTGTGCCCGGGGCAGTGCAGCACCTCGAGCTCGAGCTCGCCGACCCGGACCGTGTCCCCCTGCTCCAACCAGCGGTCCGGGGTGATCACCTCGGCGGTCCCCAACCCGAACAGGGCCGCCTGCTGGGGCAGGCACTCCAGCCAGAAGGCGTCCTCCCCCTGGGGGCCCTCGATCTCGACCCCGAAGCGCTCGGCCGCCTGGCGGGCGGCCGTCGCATGGTCGACGTGCCCGTGGGTCAGCAGCACCTTCGCGAGCTCGACCCCGGCCCCCTCGACCAGGGCGACCAGGGCCTCCAGGTCCCCGCCGGGATCGACCAGGGCGGCCGCCTGGGTGCGCCGGCACACCAGGAGGCTCGCGTTCTGCTGGAACTGGGTCACGGGCCGGATCGCGACGGCGAGGTCCGCGGTGATGTTCTGGAGGGCGGCCGGTTGCATGGGATCAAGAGCGCTCGGCGATCCAGTGGTGTCCGTCGGAGTAGACCTCCCGCTTCCACAGGGGAACGCGGGCCTTCAGCTCGTCGATCAGGAAGCGCGCCGCCTTGAAGGCCGGGTCCCGGTGGGGGCTGGCCACGGCGACGACCACGGAGGGCTCACCGACGCCGACGACACCGCTGCGGTGCAGCACCAGCATGCGCAGGAGCCGGGCCGCGCGCTCCTCGGCCTCCAGGCCCTCGCGCTCGGGCCCGAAGCGCTGCCGCGTCTGGGCGAAGATGCGGGCCATCTCGTCGAAGGCCATGGCCTGGAAGGACTCGTAGTCCAGCTCGACCACGTCGCGCTCGCGGTTCCGCGCCCGGGTGGTCCCGGTGAACACCACGTTGGCGCCGCAGCTCGGGTCGGCGATCCGCGCCTGGGCCGCGGCGAGGTCCAGGGGTTCGGCCCAGAGCTCGAAGACCCCCTGGGACAGGTCCCCCGCCCCCGCGCCGGCCGCCCCGCCGGACACCGGGGGGAGCAGGCTGACCTCGTCCTCCTCGGACAGGGGGGTCGCGTCGGGCACCCAGGCGGTCCCGACGACCCCGCGCACGTGGGTGAGGCTGCCCAACTCGGGGTGGCGCTCCGCCAGGAGGCGCTTGAGCCCCCCCACGTCGAGGCCCTCCGGCAGGTCCTCCAGGGTCAGGGTCTCGGTCCCTGCCCGTTCGCGCAGGCCGGCGAAGAGTCGGATCACGAGTCGCATGGGAGCATCCAAGCTCGGGGCGCCCCCCAAGGCAAGCCCCGCTCCGGCCGGATCCGGTCCGGGGGGGTGATACACTCGAGGCGCGTTCCTGCCGATACCCCTCCCATGCCCGAGACCCCCAGCCCTCCCCCCCCGGCCGAGCCCGGTTCCGCCCCCGCGGCGGGCCCGACGGCCGGGCCCACAGCGGGATCCGACCCGCCCCCGCCGCAGGCAGCCCCGGAGGGGGCGGCCACGGCCACGGCGTCCGCCGACCCCGCCTGGCAGGAGGCCCTCGCGACCGGGCGCTCCCCCCATCCGGTGCGGGCGATCCAGATCGAGACCACGTCGATCTGCAACTTCCGCTGCCCCTCCTGCCCCCTCTCCATGGGGGAATACGATCGCCCGGAGAAGCACCTGTCGGTGCCGGACTTCGAGCGGATCCTCGACGCGTTCCCCCAGATCCAGAAGGTCGAGCTCCAGGGGATCGGCGAGATCTACCTGAACCCCTGCATCCTCGACATCATCCGCGCCGCGAAGGAGCGCGGCGTCGAGGTGCACACCTTCTCGAACGCGAGCCGCATCGACCGCGCGGCGGCCTTCGGCACGGTCGAAGCGGGGTTGGACGTGATCAACTTCTCCCTCGACGGCGCCGACGAGCCGACCTTCCGGCGGGCCCGCAAGGGCGGCACCCTGGAGCGCTACCGACGCTGCGTCACGAACCTGCGTGAGGCGCGCGAGGCCCTGGGATCGGCGACCCCGACCATGGGCGCGATGGTCGTGCTGTCGAAGAAGAACGTTCACCAGATCCCCCAGCTCCTCGCGATCGCCGAAGGGCTGGGGATGGACTCGATCATCTTCACCAAGATGAACGCGGCCGCCAATCCGGAGCTGGTCCCCGAGCTCCTGGGCTCCGAGGAGCGCAAGTGGATCCAGAGCCTGCCCCCCTACCGCGGCAAGCTGGAGGTCATCTGGGCCTACACGCCCTGGACGAAGCAGGAGCGCATGGAGTGCTACTGGCCCCAGATGATGAGCTACGTCACCGTCGAGGGCGACGTCACCCCCTGCTGCAACTACTACGACGCCCGGGACCTGAAGCTGGGCAACGTCTTCGAGCAGGACGGAGCGACGATCTGGAACGGAGAGGCCTACACCGCCTTTCGCAAGCGGCTGTGGTCCGGGGATCTGCCGGACAAGTGCAAAACCTGCTGAGAGGTGTGGGAGAGCGGAGCTCTCCCACACCTCTCAGATGTTTTTGGCGCAACCCCTGACGGGGTTGCAGCGTGCGAGTGATGATTCGGTTGCGGGTGTTGGTCGGGGTTGTCGCGACACGCGCAAGCAGGCGACCAAGCAGACGACGGTGTTGCGCGCCGCGACTCCCCGATCCGGCTGGATCAGAACGGCCCGCTGGATCAGAACGGGGTATCGTCCACGTCGACGCCGGCGGGTTCGTAGGAGCCGCCGCCCCCTCCGCCACCGCCGCCGCGGTTGAAACCTCCACCGCCGCCACCACCACCACCGTAGTCTCCACCGCCGCCGCCGCCGGCACCCTCGCGGCCACCGCCGACGAACTCCCAGTTGTCGCCGACCACGTAGAGCTTGCTGCGCTTCTGGCCCGACTGCTTGTCTTCCCAGGTGTCCAGACGCAGGTGCCCTTCGATGAAGCAGGACTTGCCCTTGGTGTGGAACTTGGCGAAGGCCTCGCCGCGCTTGCCGAAGAACGTGATGTCGACGAAGGTCGGCTCCTCGCGCCAGTTCCCGTCCCCGTCCTGGAAGCGCCGATTGACCGCGAGGCCGAACTTCACGATCGCGGTTCCGCTCCCCGCGTAGCGCACCTCGGGATCACGGGTGAGGTTGCCCATCAGGATCACTTTGTTGTAGCTCGCCATGGGGAATGTCCTGGGGGACCGCGCGGGAGCGCCGCGCTCGGAACGCTCGCTAGGAGGTAGGAGAAATGCGGTCGGAGGCCTGGGGAGGCTCTTCCGACGGAGTGTAGCGCGGCCCCCTTCGGGAACCTAGCCTTGGGCTCCCCGCACCGCCCCCACCGACCTTCGGAGACCCCCATGAGCGTTCCCCGGGACCCCCTGCAAGACAGCCTCGAGGCCAACGTCGGCCACGAACGCCGGCGCCACCCGCGCGCCACGATCGACTGCCCGGTGACGATCGCCCTGGACGACGGACCCCACGAGGCGCGCCTGCGGGACGTGTCCCGCGCAGGGGTCTGCTTCTTTCTCGAGCAGCGGGTCCCGGAGATGACCATCCTGCGGATGGAGCTCGACCTGCCCGAGGAGGCCGGCGGGGTCACCCACATCGAGGGCTCCGGCGTCGTGGTGCGCTGCCAGCCCATCGGCCCCCACGTCGAGCACTTCGAGGTGGCGGTCTTCCTCAACGACATGACCGAGTCGAACCGCGAGGCCCTCGAAGACTACGTGGCAGCCCGCACCTGAGGGGCTGCTGACAACCAGGAGACCGTCACTCGGGTGGTCTCTGGCGCGACCGCCGACGCTCCGCGGGTCGCCGGGCCCCCTCAGGCGGGGCCGACCTCCAATACGCGCTCGACGCCGGCCAGGTCCGTCCGCAGGTGATGGGCGAGGCCGCGCTCGCGGCACAGCTGCGCCACCCGCGGGCCCTGGTCGTGGCCGAGCTCCGCCAGCAGGCTGCCCCCCGGGCTCAACAGGGGCAGGGCCTCGTCCAGGAGCCGGCGCACCCAGTGGTCCGGATCCCCCTCCGGCGCGAACAGGGCGACGGCCGGCTCGTGGCGGCGCACCGCCTCGGCCAGGGCCGAGTCCCCGGGGTCCACGTAGGGCGGGTTCGTGACGAACAGGTCGAAGGGAGCGTGGGCCGCCAGGGGCGCGAACCCATCCCCCTCGAGGAACGTGACCGCAGCTCCGAGGGTCTCGGCGTTGCCCCCGGCGAAGGCCAGGGCCTCCGGGGAGATGTCGCTGGCGAAGACCCGCGCCCCCTCCAGCTCCAGGGCCAGGGTGACGGCGATGCACCCGCTGCCCGTTCCCAGCTCGGCCACCGCGGGCGCTGCGTATTCGGACAGCAGCTCCCGGGCCCGGTCGACCAACAGCTCGGTCTCCGGCCGCGGCACGAGCACCCCGGGCCCCACCCGGAAGCCCCGGCCGTAGAACTCACGCTGGCCGGTCAGGTACGCCGTGGGCTCGCCCTGGGCCCGCCGGACCAGGAGGTCCCGGGCCCGGTCGATCTCGGCGCCGTCGACGGGCCGCTCCAGCTCCAGGAACAGGTGCAGGCGGTCGAGCCCCAGGGCGTGGGCCACCAGGAGCTCGGCGTGCAGACGGGGCTCGTCGTCGCCCTTCTTCTCCAGGAAGGCCTTGCCGCGCGCGAGCATCTCCCGCGCGGTGCGGGGGGCTGCCGGACGCGCGGTCTTCACGGGATCGGTCGGCTTCACGCGCGGTTCCTCCTACCGGCCCGCCGCGGGAACGGGTCCCGGGGCGAGCGCCCAGGCCGTGGGCGTCGCCAGACGCCACCGGCTCGACGGCAGGTCACTTTTTGCGCGCGGCCCGCGCCTTGCGGCGCTCTTCGATCTGGGCCTGCTTCTTGAGGTCGCCCTCTTTCTTGGCCTGCATCATCGCCTCGACGATCGTGAAGGCCGCCAGGCCTCCGCCGAGGCCGACCAGGCCCCCGCCGAGTATCATCGCGATCCGCGGCAGCCCTTCGGTGACGCCGGTCAGGCCCCCGATCGCCGACGTGATGCCGGCGAAGGCCATGCCGGTGAACATCAGCGGGAAGATCGGGTTGAACTTGCCCCAGCGCTCGTAGGCGTGGATGTGGACGACGGTGCCCGCGGCCCAGGCCAGCATGCCCAGCTCGGCGATGGCTTTGCCCTTGTTGACCCCCGGACCCTCGAGGAACGGGAGCCCCAGGCACCCGACCAGGATCAACAGCAGCGCGACGCAGTGCAGCCCGGTCGGGAAGGGGTGCTCGAGGGCCTGGGGCGTCTCCTGCTCGCGGCGGGAACGCCGCGGGGCCGCCTCGTCCCCCTTCTTCTTGCCCGCGAGGCGCAGCTCCGCGAGGTTTCCGAGGAAGCCGGACAGCTTCGGGCCCCAGTTGTGCTCGACCTGTTTGAACCAGAAGAAGGCCCCGGCGAGGGCCAGGAGCTTGCCGACCATCGTCGGCCAGCTTCCGCCGTGGTTCATGAAGGGCAGCAGGGCGCCCAGGGTGACGAACAGAGCCGCCTTCTTCAGGTGCTCGGGGGCACCGGTGATCGAACGCAGCGGGGGGCGCTCCCCGGGGGCGGACGGGGCGGTCCCCGGCGCTGCGGCGGCCGCCGCCGCGCCGGCAGCCGGGTCGGCCTTCTCCGCCACGGGCTCGGCGGCGGCCTGGGCCGTTTCGAGCACCTCTTCCTGGAGCTCGGCCACCGGGGCGGGCTGCTTCGCGCCCGGCTTGGGGGGCGTGGGTCGCGAACCGGCCCCCTTCTTGGCGGCGCCGGAGCCCTTCCTCGAAGACCCGGACGAAGATCCAGAAGACGACCCAGAAGAAGGCACAGAAGACGACGCAGCGCTCGGCTTGGTGCTCTTCGGCGGGGACGCAGGCGGGGTGGAAGCCGGCTTCGGCGGGGCGGAATCCGCCGCCGCGGGAAGGTCGGGCAGCTCCGGAAGGTCCTCCAGCTCGGGGAGATCGGGCAGCTCGGGCAGGTCGGGGAGCTCGCTCGACTTGGACGCCATATCGTCGCTCATGGATTCGAGGGGGTGTCGGTCGGTCTCCGCGGCGCGGAGACGATCTACCACTGTGAGGGTCTCGGAGCGTTCGCGCAACCCGCGCGATCCACTCCGCTGCTACCCCCGGCGGGGCCGGAGGCTACGGACCGGCAAAGGGGTTCAACGCAGCCCGGGCCCCCGGGTTCGAACCGGGAATTCGCTTCCGGGCCCCCCCGGGCGGCGCCGGGGGCCCCGGGGCGCCCGGAGGGGCCGCTCGACCCCGGCGACCCCGCCCGGCGGAAGGGAGCCGCCCCCCTCAGAGGGAGGCGATCCGCTCCGTCCGATCGACCTCTTCCAGGGCCTCCAGGATCGGCGCCAACTTGCCCGCGACGATCTGCTCGAGGGAGAAGTTCTGGCCCAGGCGATGGTCGCTGCACCGGTTCTGCGGGAAGTTGTACGTGCGCACGCGCTCGGAGCGGTCCCCGCTGCCGACCTGGCTCTTGCGCGCCGCCGCGCGCTCGTCGTGCAGGCGCTGCCGTTCGGCCTCGTAGAGCCGGGAGCGCAGGATGCGCATCGCGCGGGCGCGGTTCTTGTGCTGGGACTTCTCGTCCATGCACACGACCACGGTGTTCGTCGGCAGGTGCGTGATCCGCACGGCCGACTCGGTCTTGTTCACGTGCTGCCCGCCGGCGCCGCTCGCGCGCATGGTGTCGATGCGCAGGTCCTCGTTGCGCACGTCCAGGTCCACCTCCTCCGCCTCCGGCAACACCGCGACCGTGGCCGCGGAGGTGTGGATCCGGCCTTGGCTCTCGGTGGTCGGAACGCGCTGGACGCGGTGTCCCCCCGACTCGAAGCGCAGCAGGCGCCAGACCCCGTCTCCGCGGAGGCCGAAGACGACCTCCTTGTAGCCCCCCACCTCGCTGGCCTTGGCCGACATCAGTTCGAGCTTCCATCCCCGGTCGTCGGCGAAGCGCTGGTACATGCGCAGCAGGTCCGCGGCGAACAGGGTGGCCTCGTCCCCTCCGGTGCCGGCCCGGATCTCCACGATCACCTTGTCCCGCTTCAGGTCCGGGTCGCTGACGAGCTCGGCCTTGATGCGCTGGTCCAGGTCCGCCTCCAGGGCGGGGAGCTCCGCGAGCTCCATCTCGGCCAATTCGACCAACTCCGCATCGGCGCGCTCCGCGACGGCGGTCTCCGCTTCCGCACGCCGCCCGAGGAGGTCCTCCAGCTCGACCGCCAACTCGGAAGCCTCCTGGAGCTGCCCCTTCTCGCGCAGGAGCTCGGGGAAGCGCTTGTGGTCCGAGGCCACCTCGGGATCGGCGAGCAACACCTCGAGCTCGGCGTGGCGCGCGGCCTGCTGGCGGAGCTTCTCGACGATGGCCGGCTCGAAGTTCATGTTCGGCTCGGGGGGCTGCCCTTCACGGAATCCGCGCGGGCTCCGGGCACCCCGGAGGGCGCGGGGAGCCAGCGCCCCGATTGCGAGAACGCTGCTTGCGAGAGCGCTGCTCGCCAACACGCGGAACGCTCGAGCGCTCTACACCGCGACCACGGGGAAGACCGTGCCGGGAGACCCGTGTGCCGCGACCCTCGGGGCCGCGGCGGCGCCCATCAGGACTTGGCGCCGGACTTGCCGTACTTCTTGAGGAACTTGTCGACGCGGCCGGCGGTGTCCACGAAGCGCTGCTTGCCCGAGTAGAAGGGGTGGCAGGCGCTGCAGATCTCGATGCGCAGCTCCTTCACGGTCGCCCGGGTCGGGAAGCTGTTGCCACAACCGCAGGTCACGGTGCAGTTGAAGTACTTGGGGTGGATCTTGTCTTTCATCGTCGGTCTCCGGGTGCCACCGGCCCGCCCGGGGGGGCTGCGATGGACTTCAGGTTCCGGTGGGCGTGGTCACCGGTCGAGGGCCGTCCGGCCCCGGCGGGACAGGACGGGCGGAGCAGAAGGGCGAAGACTATAGGCGCCCCCGGGGGGTCTCACAAGTGGGGTCCCCGGCGCCCCGGGGGCGCCCTAGGCCGATCCGTGCCCGGCCAAGCGCTCCAGGAGCCGCCGGGCGCGCTCCACCGGCAGGCCGACCACGTTGTCGAATCCCCCGCCCTGGAGCTCCTGCACGAAGGCGTCCGCGTTCTCCTGGATCGCGTACCCCCCGGCCTTGTCGCGCCACTCCTGGGAGGCCACATAGGCCTCGATTTCCTCCGGACGGATCGGGCGCATCGTCACCCAGGTGGTCTCGTGGTCGACGGCCTCGACCCCGTCCCCCGGCCGCACCACGGCGATGCCGGTCACCACGGCATGGCGGCTGTCCGACAGGGACGTGAGCATCCGCCGGGCCTCGTCCGGATCCTCCGGCTTCCCCAGGAGGAGCCAGTCCCCGGACGCCCCCCCTATCCCCGGGGGCAGGCCGACGACCGTGTCGGCGCCGAGCACGAGCTCGTCCCCGGCCGCTCCGGCCGCGGACCGCCGGGTGGCGACGGCGCGCGCCTTGCGCAGGGCCAGGGTGCGGGCGGCCTCCTCGGGGGCCGGACGGCCCTCGAGGCTCTCGTCCACGCCGGCCACGTCGATCTCGAAGGACACGCCGGCGGCCCGCAGCAGGTCCCGCCGGCGGGGGGAGGCCGAGGCCAGGACGATCATCGGGGGCCCCCCGGGGGTGTGGAACACCCGCACGCGGTGCGTGGCCACGCCGTCGGGCGCTGCGCCGGAGGACAGCCTAGGGAGTACACCTCGGGGACTCGCCCGCGCTCAACGCTTGCGGCCCCCACGGGTCTTCTTGCTCGAGCTGGACTTCTTGGTGCTGCCCTTCTTCGTGCCCGTCGATTTGCGGGTCGTGGTCGATTTCTTGGTCGTCGACTTCTTGGCGGCCGGCTTCTTGGTCGTCGACTTCTTCGTGGTCTTCTTCGCGGTGGACTTCTTGGTCGAAGACTTCTTGGTGGTCTTCTTCGCGCCTGTGCCACCCTTCTTCGCGGCCTTCTTCGTCGCCGCGGGCTTCTTCTTGGTGGTCTTCTTCGCGGCGGGCTTGCGCGCGCTGGTCTTCTTCGCGGCCGGCTTCTTCTTCGCCGCCACCTTCTTGGCGGCCGCTTTCTTCGCAGCCGCCTTCTTGGCGGCGGCCTTCTTCGCCGCGACTTTCTGGGCAGCGGCCTTTTTGGCGGCGGCTTTCTTCGCGGCTGCGGCCTTCTTGACCGCGGCCTTCTTCTCGGCCTCCTCCTTCTTGCGCTTGGCCTCCGCGGCGGCCTTGCGTTGGGCCTCCTTCTTGACCTTCTCGGCCTCCCGGGCCTTGCGCGCGGCTTCCCGCTCCCGGTCGCGCTGCTCCTTCGCGCGCCGCTTCTCGATCTCCTTCGCGCGGCGCTTCTCCTCGGCCTCGATGCGCTTGCGCTCCTTCTCCTCTTCCTTCTGCCGGCGCTCCTCGTCCTTCTGGCGCTGGGCTTCGAGGCGCTTCTGATGGACCTTCCATTCCTTCTCGACCTTCTTCCCGAAGGGGCACTCGCTGACCAGGGGGCACTCCCAACACAGGGGCTTCTTCGCGTCGCAGTAGGTCTCCGCGACGATGCCCATGCCCACGCCGAACTCCATCCGCCGCGGGGCCGGCACCAGCTCGCTCAGGGTCTGCTGGGACTTCTTGATCGAGGAGGTCCGTTTGACCAGACCGATTCGATCCAGCACGCGGATGATCCCCAGGGTCGAGGGCGCCTGGCCGTCCGCGGACAGGGTCAACATCACGTGGGCGACGCCGGCGCCGGTCACCGGGAGGTCCGCGAAGAACTTGGCCGCCTCGACCCGATCGTCGCGGTAGCGGTCCAGGTCGAAGCCGTGGTTCTTCTGGAAGATCTCCTGGAGGAACTCCTTGATGCGGCGGGCGACGGCCTTCGAGACCTCTTGGCTCCGGGAGGAGATGGCCGACTGGAACTCCTGGATCTGGCTGACCCGCAGCTCGTTCCAGTCGGGGTGCTGCCGCTTCAGGGCCGCCAGGGTCTTCTCGGCCTGGGAGGCCGTCAGATCCCGGACCAGGACCCCGAAGAGTCCGGCCTCCAACAGGGAGAGGCCTTCGGGCACGCTCTTCGGAATGCCCTTGGACGGAACACGCTCGACGAGCTTGAGGATCTTCTGACTCTTCGCTTCGCTCACGCGGTTTCCTCAGCGTGTAGGGCCTCGGCCGGGGTGGATCGGACGACCGAGGAGGGGTGGAACGCGCGGTCAGCGGGGACCGCGAAGGGCGCGGGGACCCTGGGGTCCCCGATCAAGAGGCGTCGGCCGGCATCCGGCCGAAACAGGCAATCCCAGAGGAGAGCCGAAACAGGCGCACGGGCCCGCGGACCCTCCAGTTCCCCACCCCGGGTTCCGGCTCACCGGGTCCGCCGCCTGCCGACCCGCGTCCAGCGGCGGTGCCGCCGGTCCGCACGCCGAGGGCCAGCGCGCGCCCGGCCGGCCCTCGAAAACCCGATCGTGGGCTTCTAGCCCTCGGCTTCCGCCGCGGCCGCTTCCTTGGCGGCCTTCTTCGCCGCGCGACGGAGCGCCACGCGCTCGTTGCGGCGGGCGGCCTTGGCCTCCAGCAGCGCGGTCTTGCGGGCGATGCGGGCGGTCCGCGCCTGGGTGACTTTCTTGCGGCCGGGGCGCCGGCGGGGCTTCCGGGCCGGGGCGTCCTGGTAGACGCCCTCACGCTTGAAGATCGAACGCACGGTCTCGCTGGGCAGCGCGCCGCGGGACAGCCACTGCTTGGCCTTCTCCACGTCGAGGCGCAGGCGCAGTTCGGCCTTCGGGGAGGCCGGATCGTAGAGACCCAAGTTGTCGAGGGTGCGGCCGTCCCGCGCCAGGGCGCGGTCAGCGACCGAAATGCGGTAGCACGGGCGGTTGCGGCGCCCGGTGCGCTTCATGCGGATGACGACGGCCATCGGTGGATGTGTTCCGGAAGGGGGTCGGCGGCGACGGCACGGGGCGTCGGCCTGGCGCCCGAAAGGAGCGGGCGCTCGATCGGGAGGATGACGGCGGGATGAGAACGACCGGACGAGGGCAGATTCGGCGGACCGAACCGGGGGGGCGAGCCCGACCAAAGGACGGTTCGCGGCCGGTTCGAGCACCCTGCGACGCAGCCTGAAACCGCACAGGGAAGGCCCTGGGCGGCGACGAAGGGCGGAGAGCTTAGCGTTTGCCGCGCCCTTTTCCCCCCTTCTTCCGCTTCTGTTTCTGCTTGCGCTTCGAGCCGCTCTTGCGGGTGGACGAGCTCCCCATGGGCCGCGGGCCACCGCCCGGACCCCCCAGCAGACTGGGATCCAGCCCGCCCGCTCCGCCCCCCAGGGCCGAGAGATCGGGCATGCCGCCACCACCCCCGCGGCCCCCCAGCAGGCCGCCGAGGCCCCCGGCGAGACCCCCGAGGCCCCCGCCGCCCCCGCCCAACAGCTCCCCCTCCGGCGCCATCGACTCCAGAGCCGCGCGCTTCTCCTTGCGCCCCAGCTTGGCCCCCAGGCCGAGCTTGTTCATCTGCTTCATCATCTGCTTCATGGACTTGAAGCTCTTGAGCAGCTCGTTGACCGCCCCGATCTCCTGGCCGGCGCCCCGGGCGATCCGGCGCCGCCGGCTCATGTCCAGGAGCTCCGGCTGCAGGCGCTCGCGGACGGTCATGGACGTGAACAGGGCCTCGAGCCGGTTCATCTTGCGGTCGTCCACGTCGACCTGGTTCATCAGGTCCCCCATGCCGGGCATCATCCCGAGGACCTTCTTCATCGGCCCCAGCTTCCGGATCATCCGGATCTGGGCCAGCATGTCCTCCAGGGTGAAGCTGCCCAGGATCATCTTCTCGAAGCTGGCCTGGGCCTCGTCCTCGGAGATGCGCTCCTGGGCGCGCTCCACCAGGCCGACCACGTCCCCCATCCCCAGGATCCGGTCCGCCATCCGCGCGGGCGCGAAGGCGTCCAGATCGTCGACCTTCTCGCCGGTGCCGAGGAAGAGGATCGGGCAGCCGGTGACCTTCTTCAGGGTCAGGGCGGCGCCACCCCGGGCGTCCCCGTCCAGCTTGGTCAGGATGACGCCGCTGAGGGCCAGACGCTCGTGGAAGGCCTGGGCCGAGCGCACCGCGTCCTGGCCGGTCATCGCATCGACGACCAGCACCTGATCGTGGGGCTCGGTGCGCCGGGCGATCTCGGCGACCTCGGACATCAGCGCGTCGTCGACGTGCAGGCGCCCGGCCGTATCCAACAGCACCACGTCGAAGCCCTTGGCCTTGGCCTCCGCCAGACCGCGGGCGCAGACGTCCGGCGCCTCGAGGCCTTCCGCGTGGAACACCTCGATGCCCAGCTGCTTGCCGAGCACCCGCAGCTGCTCGACCGCCGCCGGCCGCTTCACGTCCGCCGCGACCAACAGGGGTCGCTTCTGATGCTTCTCCCGCAGGTACTTGGCCAGCTTGGCGCAGGTGGTCGTCTTGCCCGCCCCCTGGAGGCCGGCCATCAGGATCACGGTCGGCCCGCTCTTGGCGAAGCTCAGCCGCGCGTCCTCCGGTCCCATCAGCTCGACGAGCTGTTCGTGCACCGCGTGGACGAACTGCTGGGAGGGGTCGACCCCCTGGACGAGCTCGGAACCGACGACCCGCTCGCGCACGCGGTCGACGAAGTCCCGGGCGATCTGGAAGTGGACGTCCGCCTCGAGCAACGCCGCGCGCACCGAGCGCAGACCCTCCTCGATGTTCTTTTCGTCGAGCTCGCGCTGGCCGCGCAGCGAGCGGAAGGCGCCCGACAGCTTTTCCGTCAGGGTCTCGAACATGGAGGGCGTTGCATGGGCTCGGAGGAGGGGTGCGCCCCGTGCCGGGTACGGCCGGGGAGCGCCGGATCGAAAGAGGCGTCGGCCCCGGAGGCGGGGCCGGTGGAAACCGAAGCGGAATCGTACCCGTGGCCCATGCTGCCCCAACCGGCCCGCGTCTTTTTCCGCCTTTTTGCGAAGCAACGGGGGTTCCGGAGCGTCTTACGGGTTGTGCGGGGCGACGGTCCTGCGCAGGTCCCCGAAGACCTGACCAGCGCATCTTTCACCAACGCGACTCGTTCGCGTGCGTACAGGGGCGCCTCGGGTCTTCGCAGCGCGCAGGGGGCGTGCTGTGTGGGCCACCGATCCCGAGCCACGGGTGCCTCGGCGGTCCTAGGACGGGCCACTCCGGGCGCCTCGCCGTGTGCTTGCATGCGGGGATTTCGGCCGAGATCGAACGAGCTGGACAAACCGCAGGGGGTTTGATCCAGAGCGAGTCCGGGGGGAGCGTAAACCGCTTCCCCCGGCTTTTTTTTTGGGGGGGCTACGCCCCCGAAAAAAGCGGGGGGAAGCGGTTTACGCTCCCCCCGGACTCGCTCTGGATCAAACCCCCTGCCTTTTTATGGCCTGACGCCTGACGGCGTCAGGCGAGGCGCGTGGGACAGCCTCGGCACTCGTGTGGGACAGCCTCGGCACTCGTGTGGGACAGCCTCGGGACTCGTGTGGTAGTAGGGCCTGGGTACCTGTGGGTGGTGGGGTTGGGT